>JBBPCZ010000040.1:14884769-14925194 GCA_037974445.1 Brycinus macrolepidotus | reverse complement strand
CTTTTCCTCCTCACTCAGACTCCAACGAAAACTACCTCTGCTGACTCTTAACTGTTCCTCCTCACTCAGACTCCAACAAAAACTACCTCTGCTGACTCTTAACTGTTCCTCCTCACTCAGACTTCAACAAAAAACACCTCTACTGACTCTTGGCTTTTCCTCCTCACTCAGACTCCATCAAAAACTACCTCTGCTGACTCTTAACTGTTCCTCCTCACTCAGACTCCAACAAAAACTACCTCTACTGACTCTTAACTTTTCCTCCTCACTCAGACTCCAACAAAATCTACCTCTGCTGACTGTGATTAAGTAATTAAGCTGTACACTAAAGCCTTCTATTGCTAGTTTTCCCAATTGAGACTCTCTTTCTCTCTCTCTGGGTCAACCAGAGAAGGATGGGTCTTGGTTCCTCCTGAGGTTTCTTCTTCCAGTTTAGGGAGTTTTTCCCAAACCCTTGGCTTGCTCACTAGGAGCTCGGACCTGGATTTTGTGAAGCTGCTTTGTGTCAACATTGGTTGTAAAAAGCGCTATATAAATAAAATTGAATTGAATTGAATTGAATTTTACAATGTCCAGAACTGACAAACCAAATGAACTAAAGCAAGGGGGGACAGCTCCAGTCCTGGAGGGCCAGCATCCAGCACAGTTTGGTAGTTCCCATTCTCAAATACACTCACTAAATCTGGACTCCTATATTAATACCCATGGTTTTGATATAGGACGTCCAGCAAGCTCATATAGGTGGGATGGTCAGGTGATTACAAACCCTTGGCCATGTAGTGTAAATTAAAGTGTGGACCAGACAGCATATGCAGGGTAGGGGGCCACTGTTCTAGGCTTGTGGTGAATACACAGGGGGACTCCACTGATTTCTCAACATTTCTTCATATTTAAGATGTAAACAGTCATTCAGTGGTGTGGTATGTAAAGGAACTTACCAAGTCAGAATTGTCCACTAGACATCTGAAGAGTTTATTGCTTCAAAAAGCTTCCTCACAGAAAGCTGACATGAAATTGTTTTGAATATGTCATCCGATACCTGAGAAAATGTTTTACATATATAGCTTTTTGAAGGTTTTAAAGCATTTTTAGCAATATCTTTTGAAGGGTAAATGTTGGACCCAACTGTATTTACCACTGTTTTATCATTATCAACATTACATATACGATTCATAGGATTTCCAGTTGGCACGAACAGAGCAGGATAGATCCAACCGTGGAGTAAAAAAGTAGATGTGTTTATTCTGACAGGCAAAAAGCAGTAAACATACAAAACAAAGCAAGAGTCTATAACCTGAAGGCAGTCAGATAGGTGAACAAATCTGAAACGTCTTGCGAGCAAACTGAATCAAGCAGTCTGAGCCGAAATGGTCAAAGTCTGGTGAAGTTATCCAATGAGAGAACAAAACAATCTGGGCAAAACAAGAATCAGGGTAGAAAAAAACTAGGAAAAGGTCAAAACCAGAATATCACACAGGAATGCTCGGTATGCAGGGAAATGCACTAGCAGTGATTTCTGGCAGTCACAAAATAACATGAGGAAACATAGGGGTATTGATACTGAGTACAAGTGTCATGTGACTAAAACTCAGGTGAACTAGATCTAGTTTTTAGAGGTTTTTCTGAAGATGAGGAGTGGAGTCGAGGAACAGGTTAAGGTTCAATGTCTTGATGGCTGTCAGGGATAGAGTCCTGAAGGAACCTGACACTAGTCCAGAAATGTTGAAAACTCGGCAGGATTCCCCTTCAGTGGGAACATCACAATGTCTGCACCGAATTGCTTAAAACAAGAATAGCAGAATTAAGACTCAAGTTAAGTCCTTGACTGTTCTGATTACCAGTTAGACCTTTTTGTGGATTAAAAAAAAAAAAAAAAAATTGGAACTTTTAAAAACATGTAACATTTCTGTTATAATGTTCTTTTTCAGACCTGAAGGGGGGATCAAGCAGCAGTGAGGCGGAAATCAGGTACCAGCAGTGCCGGCGGTTCCTGGAGCTGAATGAACGGCTGCAGGAGGCGCGCAGTGACCTGGTGCGGCGAAGAGAAGAACTCAGAGTGGTGGGAGAGTCTTTAGAGAAAACTGTAGCGGAGGTGAAGGACAGAGCAATCTAACAGACCAGCGTGTGCTATTGGGAGCCTCCCACTTCTTTTGATAATAGTGGGAGTGGATGGAAGATTAAGTTATTTGTTGATTATGAATGAAAATGTTACATTAGTGCTGGAATCTGGACTGTCTGTTCTTTAGTTATCCCACACGATACAAACTGCAAAGTACTGGAGTTTGGAGCTAAGCCAGCAAGATCATAATCTATGTAGTTACAGTGTATAGTGTCATTAGTAATGCTATTGTGAACAGCAACATTTCAGAATCAGAATCAGAAAATGTTATTGATACCGGAGGAAATTTCTGTCATTTGCTCATAGGAACTAGAAATGGTGGTCCATGACCTGTTATCTGTTGTAATTTTCTTTAACACTATTTTGTAACATTGAATTCTGATTACATTAGACGCAGAGTCTAACTCTAGGGTTGCAGTCTTTGTTGTGCTGTTTTTGCTGGATTTACCACCAAATCCTGCCTCTTTTTATAGTTCTGCCTTTTAAATATTGTCCCTTGGTGTTTGATTATATCAGCTACTGTAGTTCCACCATGGGATGTAGAGGTAGGTAATACAGAAAAATTTATGTCACATTGGTTTTATGACATTTACAGGATTTTGATAGACTAAATGTGGCAGTAGTGTTTCCAAAACTACTATCAAAAACAATTATATTCATCTTACCGCACACCTGTTCTGCAATAAATCCAATTAAACAGGAGTAATTATGCTCTTTTTGTAATGAAAGTTGCTCTTGGTCAGTGTTCTTTAAATGCTGCTGATAACCATGCTCAGAAAAACAGACTGTGTATTGCAATAACAAAATTTAGCATGTTGACAATAAAATAAATTATTGCCCACCTCTAGTTGGATGTCTTTGCCATAAATTGTACTTAAAATGACCTAATCTTATTTTGCTTACTGTGATGAACTAAAAGTATCAGTCTTGGTGTTGTTTCCCCTCTGTGAATCACGGGAAGGTAGCTCATAAAACAGATTATGATAAAGCTATTTCATGGTCCACAAGTTGAATGTTCAAATATACGGAACAAAGTAGGATGTGCATAAAAAGCAGACTTTTTTTCACATTATTTGAAATGGACTCCTACTAAATTTCTAATGAATGAAATCCACACAGAAGCTTGATGAGAACATTTATTATGGAAATCAACCCATGGCCATCACTAAGTAATGCTGTTGCTCTCCAACACATTCTGAGTTATGTATTCCTTAACAAAAATCAATGTATAATACTGGTGCATTTATTTGGACATAAATCTCCAAAGAAAGTGCACCAGTAAGTAGGTTCTTGTGGATGTGTTACATAATAGTAGTGAAATGCAAAAACTGGAAATTTTCACTGATGACTCTGCATAATCTCTCCAACAAATCAGAAATAAAGGGATATTTAGTTTGGTAGTAGCAGATTTTTCAGAATGACAATGACTGTTTAAAATGCATCTTCTGATTTGTACATTCAAATCCCACTCAAAAAACAAACTGCGTATTTTCATCAGCCACTATGTTCCATATCCTAGAGCCTTGGTGAAAAAATTCTACTTCTTGTGTGCGTGCCTCTGTAAAGCAAATACAACATGAGTGTTTACATTCAGAGGAAATGCACATAATGTATTTTGGTTATTCTTCAGAGACCATGTCACATCAAACAGCTATAGCAATAATGGTATGCAAAAGCTTGGGTACCTCTCCAAATGACAAATTTTGTTAAATACAAAAAAAAAAAAAAAAAAAATTTAAATGTTTGGAGCTCCTTCCAGCTGTAAAGTCTTACAGCTTGACTCATTAGGTTGCATGCATCAAGAATTGCCATTAGCATCAGCTGATGATAATCCCAGAGCGTAATATGTTCTCTGACTCTTCAACCACTCAGTATGCGTGTGCTCCTCTAAGCAGCAGTCTGAGGATCTGAAAATGAAGATAATTGAAGCCTACAAAGCAGGGGAAGGGGGAGGCTATAAAAAGATATCAAAGCTCTTATAGCTCACAATTTCCACTCTCTGAAATGTCATTAAGAAATGGAATTTCAGGGGAACTGTGGAAGTTAAAAAGATGAGAAATTTTGTATGAGTAGATTGAAGAATGAATTCGACTACATACCAGCAAATTCTGGAGACTTCTACAACAGGACAGTGATCCAAAACCTCAAATTCCACCATGAACTACTTTTAAAAAAGTGCAGGTCAGAACTTCTAGATTGCCCTTCACAGCTTGCTCACTTTAATGTAATTAATAATCTGTTGGTCTTAAAAATGCTGTGCATGCAAAATGGCCCAAGAATACCGCAGTATTGTGTCCAAACTTTCACACATGCCACTATAACCAATGAACTTTTAAGGTATTAATACTTCTTAAAGTAACAGTGCCTTATTATTTGCAGAAGTATCACATTAAAGCAGTTTGCTGCAGATGCTGTGTTTACATCTTTTTACTTCAAAAATCAACAAAAGATGTAATTTTACCAGGGATGTCCAAACTTTTGCATACAACTGTAGATAAAGACTGAAAATACTGCTATTACCATTTGCTAAATGATAAAGCACGTTTTCATCATCCAGCTGAATGGTAAGTAACTGCTGATTTCCCCAAATGTCTTGAAATTTAATTCAAGCCATGACATGACTTGCACTGTAGGTCTGAGTAAATTGCAGTTGAAGTGCATTTGTTAAAGAGCTAATAAACGAGGTCTTAAATTGGTGCTCTTCGATACTCCACAACGCATTATCCTTGCTCTTAATGACTTAAACCATAGCTGATCATACACAAAATGACATTATCAAAGCGTTCAATAAGCAGAAATATGTACAGCCACCCTTAGTGTATTACATACAGTTGCTAAACAATTAACAAGTACATCTCTTTTTATAATTCAAAAGATTAGAGATGATTTTTCCTCCATTTATATTACGTATGTCTCAGGGGAAAAGATTATTCAACATCGATAACACATAGGTGTTCACAGGAGGTGAATATTGAGCATGCTAGTAGTAGCGGCGCTAGGAGTACTTTTTGCTTACTGGAAAGCATTAGAGTGTCTTTGCAAATATATGTACAACAGTATCACTAAATACCAACAAGGATTACATTATGTTCTTGCTGTGCTGACTTGGGCTGATCTACCACAAATGTATTTACCTGCATTAATAAAAGTGTAGGCTAAGGGCTCAATCAGTGTCAGTGTGGCATAATGGCATACAAGAAATACTGTGCATAATGCATAAATGTGTGTTCTACTGTAACAGTCTTTTCAGGTTTTGGTGGCATACGGTCTTTCAAAATGTCCAGTAATCAAGTCTCTGATCTTGGGTAATTTGCATATTGTGTTTCATGAATACAGAGCTTGATGTGGTCGTCCACTGTGGTTCATAAAGACACTGTGTTAAACTCTAACTTGGATTCCTTCTCTCAAATGATCAAGTGTCCAAAACAAAACAAGCAATGGTTCATGTATGTAACTACAAAAATATAAAAAAAGGGACGGCTTCACTTTTATGGCGTATACAATAGGTTAAATCCAATGAGATACTACAGTTCATGCCTATTTTTCTACGTCCGACTTCCAGTGATAGAAATACAAAGCCAATGAAGACGATGTTCATCAGATAAATAATTTTTGATGCAACTGGCAAGCACAAGACTGAGTATCCGAGGTAAAGAGATTAATGTTGCTCAGTAAACCACCTGAGTTTTTACAGCATCAAGAACGCAGAAGTCAAGCTTGTAACAGTGACCGATTTTAAGTTACTAAGCTTCAAGTTTTTCACTTGACTTCTCAGGTATTGTTGGTGCTTGACTTGTTTCTTGAGAGCAACAGGCCATTGGGCTGGGGACATAATTGAAGGGAGTAACTCTGACAGCTTTGCTAGGAGAACTCTGACGGAAGTGACCTATGCCTCCACTATGGCTGCTCTCCACAGACTGAAAGGTTGAAGTGGAAGCTGTGCTGTAATTTTTGAGGGAACCATCAGAATCCCCATCTTGCAAGTTATTCCCCGAGGTCATGCTGATTTTTCTGAGAAGTGCGATCTTTGCCACCTCCTCTGAAATCGCTGTACCATTCTCAACTGTAGGAGAGGTGCTTGAATTGGTTTTATTGGTTGAGAAGTCCTCAGTTTGAACTGTTGCATCACTTGTTTTCCGTGATATTAGTGTAATTGTTGGCAGTTTTCCTGGCAGTGATGGTGGTGGTTTATGCCCTTCAGGGGAAGGCACCAGAGGCAGTGCAGTGGGTGGGAGAGTGCTCTTTAATATCTGGGGAACATCTTCATCACGAATCCTCCTCCAGGTGACTTTGTTGTTACTGTTTCGTGATCCAATTCTGTTCTGCCTCTGTTTCATGTCCTTTTCACTCTTAGCTCGTCCACTTGAGTCTGAAGATGAGGAGCGCAGGGAGGAGCGGCTAGTGACACGGCTTAAGACATTTATACTTGGGGAGGAGGAATATCTTTTGTCTTCTTTCTTCTCCCTTTGTTTTGGGTCAGGTATGTTCCTCTGAGGTACCCGGCAGGGACTTTCTGAACTTGTCCTTCTGGTTGGACGTTTCACCGTGAGGTCCCTGTCAGTGGAATTTGCTCTTGATAGAGTCATATTTTGCTTCAGAATGCCTTCCTGTCCATTTCTTGGCCCTTGGACTCCCTGCACTCTTCGTGGACCTTGTGCTGCTGGTTTCAACTCCTGGCAGCGAGAAGAACACAGGAAAACTGCTGGAGCCCCTGGACATGCTCTTCGAGGTGATCCATGTTTAGATGTTGGAACTGAGCGTGAACAAGGAACATTTTGCCTTGACATATTTGATGATTCTTTGATGAAAGTCAGTTGTCGCAGGAAACCATTACGGTCTGATTCACCACTTCGTGAATGAGCAGATGTCATGCGAACTAAATCCAGTCGACTGGCTGGTAGCACTCTTTTCACTGCCAACTGACTATTTTGTCTATTAGTAGTACTAGTAGGCTGATTTGTCACTAGTGGTGAAATTGCTCTAGACTGCCTTGATGAATTCTGCATGAATGGTATTCTGACAGGAGATTTCTGTGTTTTATTCTCAGCAGGAGATCTTGGGTTTTGACAAGGTGTGGGGCCTGATCCCTTCTTATCAGGAGGACTGTTTGGGGCTGAGGCTATTTTCTGACTTTGTTTGACTGTTTGGGTAGGAGAGACTATCTTTTTGTTAGGCTGTCTGGATGGGGTTGAACTTTGAGATGATCCTGATGATGAGCTCTTTGGAATCCTGGCAGGAGGAGTTGAGCTTCTCTTGGGCAATGACAGCTGAGTCGAATCATTAGGAAGCCCCAATCTATGAAGGCTTCTGGACCGGTGTTGAGCTAGGTTTGGATTTTTCGGGGCATCTGTTTTCGGGTTCGCTTTCTTGGGTGGTGGTCTTTGTGAAAGCGTTGTCTCTTTCTTGGGCATATAAATCACTGTTCTGCCTCTGAAAACTACAGGTAAGTTTGGAACTGGTTTACGTTGGGCAAAATCAAGTGGCTTATTAGCCTTTTTGTTATCCTTAATTACCTTTTTCTTGTCATCGGGTTTTGGGGTAAAGCTTGATCCAGACATAAAGGAAAGAACAGACTCTGATTCTGATGATGGTTCCTGGGACTTTGAAGCTTGCAACTTTGTTATTATTGTGTTTGCTCCCTCTTGTATTGCCCTCCATTCAACACTGTTGAGATCAGAATCTTTATCGGATGCCATATCATCACTGCCTGGATCATTATTAGTACTGCAGTCCTCAAACTCCTTCTGAAGAGTAGTTTTCTGTTTTTGTTTTTTCTCTCCTTTCCTTTTTCTGTTTGCTTGTTTTTTCTTTTGCTTTGGCATAGCAGATGTTATGCATTTTAATAAGAGATCATCTTCAGAGTCCATGCTGACTGAACTTGGTGAGCTGTTATCTTCAAATTGATTTTGGGCATGCTGAGCTTTTTGGGGACATTGAACTGTGTTGGACACCAAGTTATGTTTATTTCTCAACCACACGCGCTGAACTTTCCCCTGGTGTTCCTCAAATTCTGCATCACTCAAAGAGCTGAGGGATGAGCTGAGAGAGTAACAGGGGGGAGCTTCTTCCATAATTAGATTTTGTTTGATTCTATGAAATCCATTCCTCTGGAAATTGTCCATATGGCCTTTTGGATTAGTATAGTGGAGTACTACATTATTCTTGCTTGTATCATTCAACTTCCTCTGTCTAGTCCTTGCCCTTGCCATCACTACATCCTCTTTATCCATTTTATTGTCATATTGGCAGTACATGGCGTCCTGTGTGGGTGTTGGGTGACACAATGACTGAAAAGTTGCATTTTCCTGTGTATTAGTTCTGGATGTCTTCTGATTTTGGAACACTTCTGTTCCTTGCTTTCTTACTGGAAAATCTAAATGTGGCATACTTTGCGACAGACTCTGACCCTGCTTTTGTATTTGTCGGATCGGAGATTGGCTTTGGACTCTTTGCTGAGTCATCTTTGCTGCCATCTCCTTACTCTGTATGAGTAACTTTTGAGTAGGAGTCATTTGTTTGATTGTTTTGTTCATTTGGTTAGTGACTATGTCAGACTGACATGCAGTTTTAGTTGATTTATGGAAGCGGGAGAAGAGACGTAGTTCTTCAATTCTCCTTGCCTCTATATCAATAAGTTCCTGTGTCTCTTTGCTTCTGTGCCAGTCTCTTGACCCTTTCATCTTGACTGGGTACTGAAGAGTCTCATCACTTAAGGAAGTGGTACTTGAGAAATACATCGGAGTGCCTTCAGCTGAATCAGTGTACGAAGAATCATCATGATGAATATCTTTTACACACATTCCAGCCTTTCGGCCAGAGCACATCTGATTGTTATTATTCTGAAGCACCATGTATACTGGTAACTGTACAGATCTTCTAGCCTGAGTGTGTAGAACTTGGTTTGAGAGGGTAGACATCAAAGTGGGTCTTACTTTCTTAAACCTTGATGGCATGGCTGAATTGATGCATTCTTTAAGAATTTCAATGTCATCATCTGAGTTGCCCTCACTGTACTGATCCTGATCCATACATGATGGATCATCAGCAGAATCTCTCTGCCCAGCATACTCTGGGTCATTGTCTTGTTGATTTAGCAAGGGAGTAAGCTTGAGCTCCACATCTTTCTGAACATAGTGCTCATGCAGAGGTAGGGCACTCAGACTAGAGGCACAAGAGAAATTCTCAATTGGTTTTTCAACAGTAAAGTAGATCATTGTGTCCAAGTCTGGAGGTAAGTTAAACCTTTCCTTAAAGTCAGCAATTTCCATGAACTTCCGCAAGCTGCTTTCCCATTGGCCTGCAACACCACCAAGATTTTGCTGCTCTGATCCATTTGATTCAGCACAGCATGGAGTTTTACTGCGACTTGGGGGCATGGTTTGCCCTGGGCTGTCTGGGAGATCACTCGGGCTGACAGTTCCGCTTATCATTTCACTACATGGATCACTTTGTATAGAACTAGCAATTGAGGGGGACTCAAAGCTACCCAGGGAACTTACAGAGCTACATCGACTCATCACAAGTGGTGTCTCATGAATGTAATTGTCTGAGGAACTAGATGGAGTCCTGTCCTCGTTTACAGGTGATACGGCTCTAAGGAATGTCTTTTCATGTCTCATTGTGCAGGGAATCTGAATGGGATCAGAAGTACTACTACTTGTAGGACAGGTTTTCTGGTCAGTCATAAGCAACTGGCTGTCACTTAAATCCTCTAGTGTCTCATCTTCTTCCTCCTTCTTCACTACATCACCATCTTCCACCTCAATAATTTCTAGAGATGAGTCACTCTCCAGCTCATTTTCGCTTTGGCTCTGCCCATCAAGGGCTCCATCACCAGAAGAAAGGGACGACAGAGAACTGCAGCGTGAGAAGCAGATCGGTGTGTTCTCCACTGAATACTTCTGTGGTGTCTCCAGCTGCCCAATCGTTGGGCTTCTTGCAGAGCATATTGGGGAAAACTTTGTAATACTTCCTCCAGTCATCACAGTTGGTACCCAAGCCTGCCTTCTCATTGCCTGAGCTGCCTGAACATTAATAGCAGTTTTTGCAACGCCAAACCTGGCCACACTTTGGATCAGTGGAACATGCTGATAGGAAGGAGAGAGCTTAATGGTGGGAACGCTGGTGTCAGAAGATACCCTGGTTGATACAGTTGTTGGTGTTGCAATAAGAGGTTCTTGACCTTTTTCTTCATCTGTGCTACCTTGATCGGGCAACTTCAGATCTTTTGCTGTCTCAGAATCCCTCTCAGGAATTTCGTTTTGACACAATGCTTTGGAAACACTGATACCACTGTTTAACAGTTCCTCATGAGCTACCTTAAGATCAAGCTTGTTTGGACGTCTTTGTTCCGTTGACCTCATGGAAGATCGAATCTGGTCCTTACTCCCACAATAGCCATCACTAGTGCTACCACTGTTAAGGCTGTCATTGGATAAACTTGAGTTCACTGTTTTAAGTCGCATAAGGGCATGGGCTCTGCTGAAGCGCTCTTTTTGCGAAAACGAGTTAATTTCAGAAAAACCGCAAGGGGAACATGACTTAGCTCGTGCCTCATGGAGGTCATCAGGCCCATAATTCCAATCTGCGAAATGGTCCTCAGAGCTGAGACTGAAGCTGTCTTCTGAAGATGTGTGCATGGTAATATCTTCCACCAGCTTGTCAATTTTAGCCACAGTGTTTGTGATCTTTTTTGCTAACTTTTCAGCTGCAACAGTCACTTCATCTTCAGGAGGTTGTGCCTTTTTACTGTCTGTTTGTAATGGTCCCACATCTTGCTCTGGTTCAACCTCTCTCTTGCGTGGCTGATTGTGAAGGAAGTTGGAGTTGTTCAAGAACATAGAGAGCATTGAGAATGTCCCTGTGTCTAAGCTACTTGAAACATTTGGGGCCTCATCATCATCAAAACATCCAGAATCTGAGGCATAGTCCTTTGCCAAACTCTCTATGTGTCTTAGCGGCTTGTTAATATTCAAATGCTTGGGGCTTTGTTTCTCAATTGAATCAAATGTTTCTGCCAGGTGTTTTGCATCTAATTCAGCCTCCAATGCTTTTTGCTTCCTCATATAGAGTGAGGGCATGCAGGAGCCAGGCGATACAACAGCAGCATCTTTATACTTTAGAGGGCGGTTTGTGAGGAGGTTTCTCAGAGCTGCAGCACTTCCCATGGCTATCATTTTGTGCTTTGAATGGATGAGATTGCGCAGCATGCTCACAGCACCCAGGTCCCACAGTAATTCCTGGTCCTTTGGACTTCGAGCAGACAGATTCCACAGGGTTCCACATGCGTTGCTTACAATGGTTAGACTGTGAGATCGCAGGTGCTGTAATAAAGTCTGGAGGCAGTTGTGATCCCTGAGGATTTGTCTAGGGTGGAAAAAGGGAAAGTATTAATCATTAGGTTTGTGTATTGAAATTCAGTACTTTTTGGTACTAACTGAAAGACTACAGAGATTTGACAAATTCCCTGTCATTAAAAATATTTTATACCTAAGCAGTCAGTCTTATCAGCATCCCTGAGCCCAGATGCATGCTTCCTCTAAAATTTATAACACTGATTAGCTTTTCGAATAACATTCCACACGCATGTAACATCAGTGCTTCCTGATTAGACTGCAGTCTGTGCCGGTCAGTAAATGTACCCACTTTGAGCACCATTATATATGGTTTAAGCCACACACACCTTTAGAAGGCTAATTTAGAAGAAGGCATCAAACAGTGCAGAAAGCCAAAGTATTGGTACTGAAATTGATTTTTTAAATAATACCCAGTATTGGAAATGGAACAAGGACCAGAATAAAATATTACTCCAATTCATAATAACTCCAATAATTCCAAGATAGCGAAGTTCAAAGTAATACCTGTAATCTTCTCTGGTAGCAACAAGGCTGGACACATTGCGCAGAATACCTCCTCCACTTTCAATGATTGACAGTGAGTTGGTTTGGCACCGATAAGTAAGGGTACTGACCAGAAACCCAAGAGCACCATCAACGGAGCAAATTGCCACCTTATTCTCAGTGCTATGTGCTGATAAATTCCATAAAGCACTTAGCACACTTTTCAGGGTGGACTCCTGTTAACACACAGAACAGTATATTTAAAAGATAGTAATGTGCACAAAAAACACTAGTTTATAGCAATAACATAATTCATACAATCCATATTTTACCTTTGTAGCTTGGAGTGCACAAGTCATTAGTCCAGATACACTGCCAACATCACGAAGAGCTCTCTTACTGTTGATGTCAGCCCGCCAGGAAAGGTTCCTAAGAATACTCGAGACCACCTATAGAAAATTCAAAATAAAAATCCATAAAATGCTTTTAAATTGTAATGTACCTAAAACAAGTGGCATTTTTTGGGGTGCTGCTTGAGCCTCACAGAAATTTTACTGACCACCATAGCTTCTACTGAAATTGGAAGTTAGTAGGTTATTAAGTTGCTGAGCCAATGAGATCTTATGTTTTAAATGACACTTCAAAACTTTATCCAGGGCGGTTTCACAACACATCCTTAAACATCAATTAATGTGTTTAAAAAGCATACATCTGCATTGACATACAGCTTATCTCTGTTATAAAACACCATTCTCATGATCATTCTTAGCACAGCAGTGAAACACGGTAGCAGCATGCTAGTGTGTGTAGATCACACACACCTGTGCTGCTACAGTTTTTAAACACTGTGTGCACTTACTATCCAGTTTATTAGATAGATCTAATCTGTTGATAGATCAGCAGATGTAAGGTCATTAATGACAGTTCATCCTCTGTTGTGCAGTTCATGTTGGTCATCCTCTAGACTTTGATCAGTGGTCAATTTCAGGCCACAGGACACTGTTTGCTGGATATTTTTGGTGGGTAGACTATTCTCAGTCCAGCAGTGGCACTGAGGTTTTTAAAAACTCCAACAGCACCGCTGTTACTGCTTTGCTGAGTATGATCCACCACCTAAATAAGAACTGGTGGTCCTGGCCATTTAAAATTGAGGTGAAGTAGAATACAGTCTGTAATCTTAAACTACAAAGTGCACCTATATTATGAGTGGAGGCTAATAAACTGGACAATGAATGTGCCAAGCTGATGTGAAAACAACTCTGCATATAGCTGAACCTTGCAGTAATTTTGTTTAGCTTTGTATTAAATGTGTGCCCTGTTTGCATTTAGAGTACCTGATGTAATTCCTCGCTATCTGATGCAAGCTGGGCAACAATGGCTTGAAGGCAGCTTTTCTTTGAGCAAAGTGTGGCCTGAAATAAAAGAACATGGCATCAACATGAAAAAATACATAGCTGTCAAATAAAATTATTGGTTCATCAAGTCACTATCTCTGTAACTTCTTTGTCTACCTTGTTCACAACATCTCCGTAGGTGAGGTTGGTTAGTGCCATCCCAGCATATCTCCTCAGAGCCATATTCATAGGCTCATTTTGCATGCCATACAACTCCTGTTCCAACTGCATTAGTTCTGCAATGGCCTGAAGACCCCCTGAAACAAACAATCAAGCACACAATTTACCTTTTGCATAGACACAGTTAGCTGTTTTCTCAGTCTCGCTACTCACTCCCAGAACCTGAATAAGTCTAAAGTAGAGGAAATAAAATGGTATTTGATTGAATTCAAGAGTGTAAATAAAACGACAGAATGTGTTTGAATGTTTTAAGAAATTTAGCCAAATTCTTCTCAGTTTTTATTGTGGATTCTAATTTTGTTTTAGTTTTAAAATTCTATTAAATAATATTTGCTACATTTCAAGTTATTTTACAATACAAAAAAAAAAATCTCAGGTCTGCTAAAATTTCAGGAATGAATGCTATTTCCACATACCAAGTTCATTTATGGCCCTTCGGTACTCCTCCTCAAAGGAAAGCTTCATTATAGCACACATGGCCTGGCAAATCTGAGGATCTACCGGCTCTGGAATATCTGCATGATTTATATAAAGATACTTGGATTTCAGGAATTTGTGCTGAATTAGATTCATAAGACACATTGTGATTAAATTAACAATTTAATAAATTGTATATAAACAATCCAATAAATAATTTCATTATCTAGAATTACCAGTCTTTGCACCACCAGGTGATGGGGTTCTGAGATGGCTCTCGATCCAGTCCCAGCCATTCTCATTATGTGAGCGGATCTGTTCCAGCACATGCAGTACTCTCATCTCTCGTCGTGCCTGGCCCTCATCAGGCTGCGAGTACACAATGTTATGCAGAGCTGCACTAGCTCGTGACCGAGCCTCGCGACTGCAGCCTGTGGCTCCAGAAGTTTCTCCAGAACCTCCGTCATGCAGTATCTGCACCAGCAAGGGGACGCAGCCAGACTTGCGCATGGCAATGCAGCTTTCCTGCGAGCTGGACATGGCTAACAAGGTGCGGGACATCTCCTCCCGATCTCTAGAGGCTAGCATGGAAAGCAGCCAAAACACCATCTCTACCTAAAATGTAGAAGCCAGCATATTCAGTGCCACATCCTGAACACTGCACTTTTCCCTGAGCTATAAATCACAAACCTCTAGCATTTATCATCATTGGTTGCCATTTCTTTTTATCCTTATTTTTAGGGAAAAAAGTTTTCGCATTGTAGATATACTCTGTCCTATACTGCTCAAAATATCCAAAGCATGAACATCAGTTCAAAAGTGTCTACTTGATTCAGCTGTGTACATCAAGTCAAGTTTATATAGCACATTATCATACACAAAGGTCATTCCATGTGCTTTACAGGAACAGAATAAAAAACTAAAATAAAAGAAGAAATAAAATAAATACAAGAATACATAAAAACGCAATAAAAGAAGATTGAAAGTGCAATAGAAGTGCCAGTTTTTAAAAGAAACAGAACATCTTCATGACTGTACACATGAGTGGACATTGTTGTCTTACTTTGCTCCCTGCTTCTCCAGATGCCTCCATCATAGAGCTACTGCAGGTTGTATTATCTAGTTCAGGGTTGGATGCTTTGGAGAGGCAGTCAACGCTCTGTAAAAAGAGAGAGGGAAAAGAAGACACATGTTACTTGCTTGGCATTCAGCACTTTGAGCTATAGAGTGCGCAATGCTTAATGGTGCATTTCAGTTATCGGGGTTTAAAAGTGTGCCACAAACATCTTAATTTGTATTTATGAAAGCTTGTCCTTTTTGAAGCCTTCAAATACTTGCAAAACTGTTACTGCATTCTGCATTCTACAGCTCCTTTGTAAAGGCAGAGCTCCAGCTGTATCGTTTGCGTTTGGCAACCCTCTTGGCTGCACAGCAAATCCTCTGACGGCCAAGGCAGTAAATTCATCCTTTTATCCCAGAACCCATTGCTATGGCAACCTTTGGTGCCAGGGGCATGCATGTGATCTCTTGAGGTCCACCCAGACGAGTGTGAGCTACACATAAAATGCCTTATCTCCAAAATAAAGATTAGGTATGTGTAAAATGGAAGCAAGGAAACCTATTACTGTACAGATTTAAACAGTGTGAGTATTTTAGAGATTTAAACAGTTAGTATATTTATATCAGCTCTCTCTCAGTCTAACCTATGATTTTTTTTTTTTTAATTTTTAGAATTTTTTTAATTTTTGTGACACTACCTATATAAAAGTACTTATATTTTGAACCATAAACAGGATTGATATTTTGTAGCATATATCAGTCACTTTACTTTAATGGTGCCTATAAGTCATTATTAGCCGAGGATCAGAGGGTGCTCTTAAAAAACGCACTGAATGCTCTGAAGACTTTGAGATTTCCACATTGATTAAATATATTACATCAGTACACTGTCAAAGGTAAACTGCAAGAAAAAATGTGCTGATATATTTCATTCACGTGAAAATGAAGAACATTTGATTCAGGTCAATTCAATGTGTCAGTTTTTTCAGTGTAGATAACAGATGACTGGGGTGCTCACAGAGAGGCATGTTTCTAAATGCCAGCTTCACGGTGGGCCAGCCAGACGAAGCTTGAGCAGCCAATAAGAGAGCGCTGTGAGAGGGCATGCCTAGCAACATTCACTGACAGCTTGAGCTGCCAGACATCAGGGGAAGGTGAAATGGCATGGAGCTCTAGTGGTGAATGGCACTAAATCTTTAAGCTGTCAACACACACCATACAATCGCAATGACATTTTTGCTCACTATCTGTTTTGGAGTTATTGTCAGATGTTTTCTACATTAAACTGTATTTTGTCTCCTGTAAATTACGAACTGATACAACTAACTACGAAGACAGTATGTGAACTACCGTATTTTAACTTTGGCTATTTGCACACAATTAAAAAATTAAATCAGAAAGATATTCTTTATCCTCTCCACTGCTGGACCAGGGAGAGGGGGGCTGGTAAATTGTGCACCAGCAGATTCCATTATAATGTACATCCTGTGCGATTCAATCTCATCCCTCTTTACCCAACCAATATGTAGTTGAAGCCTCAGTCATCTAATGAGTTACTTCTGGCTTAAGTGCAGCAGAGCCTCAATATTTTAGAGCATCTATAAAACATTACGCGCTAGAACATTTATCCATTCAATAAATCTTATTTATGGCCAATATGCTGACACAATGCTAATGTTTTGATACATGCTAGTAATTTAAAGAGTGCTATAATAGATGAACTGACAGTCATGTGCCAATTTATTTCAATAAAAACACATAACATGCTTTATTGACAGGACTATATTCAACTAGAGACTGATGTATTATGAGTAAATGCTTTGTCTGTGCTTGGAAAGCATTAACAGTGGGTTGATTCTGCCTTTGTTCTGGTTCTCTTTATCAATTTGACAGAGTCAGTAGTACAAGAACAAATCATCAATAAGGATTTAAGCCTTATATTTTGAGACACTACTTCCCAAGGTATAACAAATTTCTGGAATGGATGCATAAAATATTTTCTGAGAAAAGTTACATTACCAATATTTGGACTACCTTGAAACAATAAAACGCACAAATTTAGGATTAGAAATTGGAAAGTGAACAACTTTGTTCTGTAAAAAATGTCACCAATGTCTTTGACTCTTGTGCCACAGGAAAGTGAAAGGGAAATTCTAAAAAAAAAAAAAAGGCATGTTTTGTTGGGGTAACAAAGTCCATATATGCTGACTCTGTTTGACTGAACGTGAATGTGTGGCATATTAAGTTATATAAACTGTCTTTTTTATTTTAGCTATTATTAAAGTAATTGTGCTAAAACAAGTTCTGACTTGATATAGCGTAGTAGAATGAGGGAGTCTTGGTCTTACCTGACTCTCAGACTGGGTGTTCTTCTCCTGAGGACCACGATTACCCTGCACCTCCTGCAGCTCCTTCTCCAGCTGCTCCAGGCGCGCCACACGAATCTGCAGGAAGACATACAGACTGACTATTCACAGACCAGACTGAGCAAATAGACAGTATTTATTAGCAGGATAACCCTTAGAAGTCATAGCCATTGCCAAGCATGTTGTATATTATATATATTTTGTTGTATGCTATATATATATATATATATATATACATTTTTGCTGTACTAATAAGGGTAAATGCAACTATATATATATATAGAGAGTCGCATTTACCCTTATTAGTACAGCAAAAAGGACAGTTGCAGTAAATGTTATACATGTTTTTTCTTAACGACTTTACAAAGTGCGATAAGATGTTGGGTTAGGCATCCCCACATTTAGACTACAGCTTAATCAGTTCACAACTAATATGTACTACTTAGGAGTTGGCACGTTATAAATCACAACACGATTGGCTCGTTGTGCATATGATTTCATCTTCATTCCATTTTTACCTGTGTTCTCTGGACCATTTCATCACTGGTACCAAAGCGTTCCTCCATGACCGAGCGGAGCTGCTGAGCCTCAAATTCTAACTGCTGGCGAATAAGGTCCATTTGGATGGAGAACTTAGATACAGAAAGGACATGTGTGTTAGGGATTATAAACCTTTATAAATAATGCCTTGTTTAAAGAGTGCTACACATTTATTTTATTATTCTATCATGTTTGAACATAAATTGTGTGTATATTTACACAAGGACATGGTCTCAATGACATAGTAGAAATCTTAGGTGTAGTCATTTGTCAAAAACTGCGAAACTAGGTGACCTCATTTTCCGACACACCCACACATGGCCGTGTTCTCTACAAAACCACTAATGCTGGGGAAATGTGGACAACAGAACAGAAGCTTCTCTTACTGTGTCAATTCGGGGCAGCTCTGCCAGCCTCTGTGAAAGACCCTGCAGCTGAGAGTAATACCAGCGACGCTCTCGCTCCTCTTTCTCTATTTCGCTCAGCAGCATTGTCCTACAAAAAAATTCCAAAAGGTTACCCAAATTAAGACTGCAAATGTAATGTTTGTTAATCACTTTTGCTATATCTGGCCTTTTCCAATACCGACATCACAGAGTATTCGATTCGCAAATGAACCCAAGAGAAATTCACTAAATTATTTATTCAGGGCTGTACAGAGTGATGATATTGTCCCACATGCTAGAGGAAATTAAGCCTGTGTGAATACAAAAAGATGAGTTGCATGTAACTTTGTGTGTGTGAATGTGTGTAATGTACATTTCTATATCTTACCATTTTACAAAAGTTCATGGCGATTGTACTCTTTTCTGTAACTCTTGTGAACTATTGTTTTCACTATTTGGAGTGTGCAATTTTGAACATTTCCCAACTGTTCAAATCATCTCCTCATTAATTTTTTCAAATAAAAGGCAAGGAGAATAGTGAGCAGTAATGAATGACGCAGAGCACTAACTACTAGGGAGGAAAAGATAACACAGTGTATAAAATGCCCTAAAGTTGTTTGGCTTGGGGCTGTTATGCTGTATGTAAAACCACCAATGATTTAGGATTTTACCATCTGCCTGCTGAAAAACAAAATCACAAAGACGTCTCTGGATTCAGAAGCTGATACATCCACTGTTGCACAGGCATCATGTCCTTTTTAAGAATGAACTAATTAAAATAAATTTCTCATTTAAAATAACATTGAGCAAAGCATGCCCTGTAGGTAAACAAAACACTTTGCTTCCTGTTTTGAAATTTCACAATGAAAATATAAGTGCACTCATGCTGCCGGTTTCCTGTTTTTGCTGATGCTAATAGCGACCCCTTACAGAGAATCTGAATTAAGGTGAATAAAATAAACTACTTGTAGATTTTATAAAATGAATGCTAAAATTCAGAACTGTTCTGTTCCTTCTTCTGTAACTGTTAAAAGGCTGAAATGCATCACTTAGGGTTTATAATTTTCAGAAGTATAATTCTGAACTTTCTGGGTCACTACAGCATATTTATTTGTGCTACAACACTTTCAGCTTTTATAGCACTTGTGCTACCTGCTCAAACAGTTTACATGCAGCTCTACTGTTCAGTAGGTTCTGTAGGTGTTTTAATGCAGCGGTTCTAAATAGCAGTTCTGGCAACCTCACACAAAACACATTTTAGTGCTTTGTCCCATCAAGCACACTTTATTCAATGATTTAATTAATTAAGCAATAAACCAGCTCCTTGTTGGCTCGTTGGTCAGGTTTGTACAAAATGTACACAGCATGAGGCTGCTAGGAGTGGAACTGTGGACAAAAGATTATATTACTACATGCACCATATTGCTACATTCATATCATCTGATGCTCAGAATTCTGCATCTTTTATTAACAAAGGAATATAGTTTTCAGAGTGCATAAAAACATTGTTTACTAATGTGGTTTTAACATTTCACACTGCATACTGAAATATGTAGCAATATGGTGCATGTTGTAATATAATCTTTTGTCCACATTAATTAGTAAAGTTGCTCCTAGCAGTGGATTAAATAATTTCACACAGACACTATATTGTTCCATGCACTTGTACAAAGAAAACTGTTCTACTAAGATAACAACAAAATGATTATTCCAGATCTTACCTCTCCTTGCAGAGCTCCTCTAAATGCTGGGCAGTGACACGGCCCTCTCCCATCATGGCTGAGTGGAGGTGTCCAGGGTGGATGGCCGTGCCCTCTCCAGACACAGATGAGCTCTGGCGGGATGATAAGCAGACAGGGCTCCTTGCTCTACTGATGCTGGCCTGAGGCAGAGGAGTCTTTTCCTCCACATCACCTGCTTGGCTGGCCATTGTCTCAGGAAACGCACGCAGGTTGTGAGGCTGGTACTTGAGCTCATAATAGTTGGTCAAGTCCATGTGCAACTCTGGGAACAGGTTTCAACCAAAAAACATTTTAGAATTACAAACTATGTTGTGCAATTACTCAAATTACAAAGAAATTTTCAAAAACATACTGCCACTGTCATGAGAAAACTTGTAACTCCAAGTTTTTGTTTTTTTTAAGTCAATTGAAAACACCAGCTTCCATTTAGTTTGTGTGTTCATTTCACCATGCATTTGTTTTTTAAGTTACACTAACCAATGTTAAAGTTATATACAGCTACAAGATGTGCTACTTTTAAAGATGCGAAGTTTTCACAGTGATGATATGAATGTTTTCATGAACTGCATAAATGTACAAAATTACTGCTACCTTTGAGCTGGTCGAGCACATCAGCTCTCCCTGAAGAAGCGAGAGTGCAGGCCTCCTGCTCAAGTTTACTCTGCAACTGCTTCAGAACCTCCTAAAATGGCAGCGAAAAAAAAAAAATTTGCATTCAGTGGTTGAAAGAACTTCAATTTCAAGCATGAAAAAGGTTGAGAGTAATCCAAAAAATGAGTGATCCTAAAAAATGAAAATACATAGAAAATACACACAAAGGTCCAGGAAATAAAATGCCATACTCTCTGTAACGTTCTCTGAGTGTGTGAAATCCTCTGCGTTCCAGTCCGATTGAGGACAGAATGAACTCACGTTTATGATAAAAGCTTAGTGGAGATTAACCAGCTGCACTCAGCATCTGGGCACGTGTCATAGGAGGAATCATGGGATTGGGTCCCCATGACAAGTATCACCGATAAATCCATTATAAAGCTAGCCTCTAATTTAAGGTTTGAGTTTTGATTTGGAAGGGGAGGTCAAAGTGGTCTATAATACCTTTATTTTGAAGAGTTCTAAGGTGTATTTACATGGAGTGCCTGGAATCTTTGTTTCCGCACATAGGAAAATAGTGGTCTTGACCAAAAGGTTAGTCGAGTAAACAATACTGTGAGCCTGTGAGCTGCGGCTGCAATAAAAGTAGACTTCCATCCATTTCATTTAATACTTCTCTGCTACTTAAGGCTGCTAGTAACCCAGCTTTTCTCAGTCTACTTTAGCAATATATTCCCAACTTGAAATGAAAATGTGACCTTGACTATATCATACCTGCTAGGGTTGTATGATATTAGTACCAACTGTATAATAGTTAGAATTACATACAGTCATATTGCTATTGAGATACACACTATAATAAAAACATGCTGGTAAATCAACAATGTGTTTAAAGACTGGCTAGCATAGTTTGGACCAAAAGAATACATTTTTGGAGTACATACCTACCTCGACTCATCAAAACGCTCTCAGAAACACTCATCTGGAGTTGTGACTGATCAAGATATTTTGTCACAAACTTGTTCTGGACATTGGAATCAGTGTGTCACTCTATGTTGACTTCACTGTGAGATCTAAATGCTAATGCTAAGGCCTGGGCTTAGAATCATGATGAGTTCTTTGGAGGTTTTCTTCACTGCAAAGGATTTATGTCTCCAAGCACAGCTCAGGGCGGATCTGAATGACGGAACCGACTTGGATAAGCAGGATCCACCTGATTAATGCCTCAGAGCAGACCTTTTAGTGGATTTCTACACACTAAATTGAGAAAGATAAAGGCAGGAGAAACTAAACCGCCTAACTATTTTTTCTATAATTTTAGGTCAATTACATTCAGTAATGTTAAAAATATGGAACCTTTATTCTTGTGTGACAATTAATATACTAATATAAATCGAGTGAGATTACAGATGGACGTTAGCACAAAATGTTGATTTGGATACTGAGTGAGGGTTGGAGGGTTGGGGGGATGGAGTAAAATAATACGATTCTGTATCAAATCTAGCCTAAAATATCATAGAATTACTCATAAAGCACCATAATGCAAAGCAAAGACAATATGACCAGCAGCCACACTAGTTAAATATTTTACTCGAACTACAGAAATCCTTTGCTAGTATTTTATTTTTGTGAAAAAGAAACTGGATAAATAAAAACTGCAGTTTTGGATAAGTCAACTTGGTGACAATGTACAGTGGGTCTAGAAAAAAATTATACCTTCAAAATATTTACATCTTGTCGGTTTGCAGCCTCAAAAAACAATGTTTCCAACTGTATTTTCTCAATGCAACGTATGTGAAAAAATAAAAAAACAGAATCACTGATATTGATAAAGGATCACTCCCTCCTAAAAATACTTACTCACCTTCCACCTGTAATCAGCTGTAATAATTTTGATTAATTCAGCATAAAAACAGCTATTCCTGGAGCATTCCAGTGCTTGGCAGTGCAACTGAAAGCAAACAATCAACTATGGGTGACAAGGCACTGTCAAAAGATCTCAGGGATAAAGTTCAGGGGACAGTACAAGTCAGGAGATGGATACAAAAAAATCAAAGGCTTTATCTTTCCTTAGGAGCAAAGTAAAGCAAAGTAAGTGGAAAGTGTTTGGTACTACTAGGACCTTTCACCAGATCAGGCTGTCCCTCCAAACTCGATGGAAGAGCAAGAAGGGAGGCTACCAAGATGCCTATGGCAACTTTGAAGCAGTTATAGGAATTTTTGGCAAAGATTGGACATTGTGTGCATGTGACAACAATATCACTAGTGCCGCACAAAAGTGGCTTGTATGGGAGGGAAGCAAGAAAAAAGCCACTCCTCAAGAAAAGGCCACATTAAGTCTCAGTCAAGCTTTGCCAAAACGTATTTTGAAGATTCTGAGGCCAAGGGGGAAAAAGTGTTATGGGCAGATGAGGCAAAAATCAAACTATTTGGCCTCAACATCAAACAGTACATCTGGCAGAAAGCCAAGAGAGCTCTTCATCCCAAGAACACCACACCTACAGTAATGCGTGGAGGTAGTAGCATCCTGTTCTGGGGATGTTTCTCTGCAGCAGGGACTGGGGCACTTTTCAGGACGGAAGGAAAAATGGATGGGGCAAAATACGGTCAAATTATTGAGAAAAACATCTGCTGCCCTCTGCCAGAAGGTTCACCTTCCAATATGACAATGACCAGTGAGATGTTAGCATTAGAGGTGGGCAATATGGCAAAAATGTAAGTCAAAGCCATTTTCCCAATTTTACCCAGTCACAATGTTTAGGTTTTTTAAAAAGCACCAGTTCCACATTTAAAAATGCTTTCAAAACCTATGAGTGCAGTGATTTCTAGATACTGCACTGCACTAAATCCAATTAATCACAACTAATTAGACTCTCTTTGCAATGAAACAGGAAGTTTGTTATTTCAGTACTACCAATACCTGTAATATACTCTGAAAAGAATTTTGTGATGTAATTTATCACACTTTGATCAAGTTTGAGTAAATGTATTGTGGCGTGCGGCCTGGGGAACGGCCGCCACCCACAGGCTGGGAGGCCTGAATGTACACCCAGAAACACACCCAGAGACACCGGAGCGAGTGCACAGCGGAGTTTTATTTTAAACAAAAGGCATAACAGTTCCACAAAAACCATAAACACACTACCACTCTGGGCTGAACTTTTACCACGGGCTCTCTACTCTACCTCACTCACATTCTCCTCTTTCTGGTCGCTTTCTCCAGTCTCTCTTCCTTCCCCTCCTCTAGCTGAGAGCCCGTGATTTTAAAGAGTCCCGGCTCCTCCCTTAACACAGCTCACCTGGCTCTCGTAAAGGGAGGAGCCCCGTGCTCAGTCCTGCGGGCCTGTGAGGGTGCTCCGCCCCCTCGCCTCACAGTATATGTAAAAGAAAAAAAGTAAACCTAAAACAGCATTCTTACTGGAATGATTTACATGAACTCAAATGTGCATCACATGGCCCATAAAATCTTCTGCAAGTCAAGATTCAGGATCAATAATAAGCAGTTAAGTGGCTTGCAATATCTAATGGTTTCCTTTCCCCACAGTCCATCCTTCCTTGCTAGCGACTGTACAGTAGAAGAGACATTTCAATATAGAAGTAAAGTGATTTAAGACTGGGTTTGTGCCGACTATGAATACTGGGTACTGCCCATTAGTGTCTCCAGACATTTTGTGGAAAGTGGGTCACCACTGAAGCGAATGCAATTGTGACTTTCCACTTGCCAGACAGAACGAAAGCAGAGAGCTGATTGTCTTCCAAGATCAAAAACAACATATTCTAACAAACCGTAAAATATATTTTGTATGATTTTCTGTCAATATGCAGTCATAATCCTTACAATTGCTGTATCAGATAATGTATTTCTATTGTGATGGAATGAATTTTTAGTTCTATTCAGGCTTTCAGGTTTAGGCATAGGCGTCATTAATGCTGGGGACACTGGGGACATTTTGTTGAAGGTCATTTTGTCCCCAGCACTTTTAGAAAGATACAAACTAGTTTTTGAAACAACCCTCCCTAAGTTCAAAAAATATGCTCACCAACCCCTCGTCTGGTAGACAAAATCAAAACCCCGGCCTAACCCCTCCAATCCCACACCCCGGTCGACAAACATGCTTGCCATTCCCCCACACAAACCTTCCCCGGTTGACCAATACACTCGGCATAGTCCCCACCACTTTTCAAACCAGTCATAGATTTAGACAAACTGCTTGTCATAAATTTAAAAAATAGTTTTTAGGATTGAAAAACTGTAAAAACATTATCAGGCAAAAACTACCCTTACACCAAACAACATGTGACAGAGTGTATATGATTTTTCCTATTTAATTTAAGAGCAACAGCAGGAAAATTAATATTTCAAAAGAAGGCTAGGGGCGCTCAGATTTTTCATGAGCAGTGTGCACCCATCAGCCACAATATTTCAACCACTGACAGGTGAAGTGAAGGGCATTGATTATCTTTTCACAACACCACCTGTCAAGGTGTGGGATATATTAAAGTTATACTTTAAGTTCATGTGTTGCTGGTCATACATCTGAAGTTTGGACACCTTAAGAATCCCAAACTGACCTTCATGTCAGAGGTCTCGTTCTCCAGCTTGGACAGGTGGTGCGAGTTGTCCTCCAGCTCGCGGCGCAGGTGGGAGTTCTCCTTGCGGAGATCCTCCACCTGCCGCACCAGCTGGTCATAGGAGGCCACCGAGTTTGACATCATTACAAGATCGGGTCCCTGGAACAGACAGAGGCAACGTGTCAAAAAGAGTCTCAAAACCTACAACGAAACATCACAAAAGAAATTTCACACCAAATAAGGCATGCTTATATTTTATCTTAGCCTAAAGCAGGGTTGTCGCCAATACAAACATAGTGACTTCAGCATAAAGTGTAGTCTTACAGTGCGCATTGCTCAACTAATACTGCGATACAAAAACACTTGTCATTTTCTGAAAACCGAGTGTTTATTGGACTGAAAAATATGGAAATTGAGAGAACTGTCAAATTCAGCATCTGCTTATTAATGAAATTTTTGAAATCTTTCAATATCAACCTTTTTTAAATGTTAAATAAATCAAATGAGTAACTGAATAATGTAAACATACTCTAAATGGAAGACTAACAGTGAGAAAATACAATACAGCCTAATATTCATCTCACTGTATGCACAACAAATAAATAGAAATGTTCCCGACTGAAACACTTCACCTTTACATTTTAAATGTGCTGGTAGGCCCACCTAGTAAAATTATAATATGCAGTTTCATCTGTTTTTGAGTAGAATACAATGTCAATGTAGAGTCAGTTTTTATAAATAGAGAATCAAAAATAATAGTTTTTACCACATTGCACTACTGAAAAAACTGAATTTTTCACACATTGTGCATTTTATGCTCATAGACTTTCTACTTCACCTTAGACTACCCTACACTGTGTTCTGAGATTGAAGAAAAAACATGGAAATAAAATGCACAATGGAACATACTTGGATAATGTTGTGCTCTATTATATTGTTGTGACCTGCGCACTTGAATTATGCCCACATGGCGAGTATGGCAGCAGCAACCATAAAGGAGACTTAATCATGTGTCAAATTCAGTTTTTATCTGTTTGTGTTAATGTTTTCACTTGGCCAAGTCTGAATACACATTATGTGTGGCCATTCAGTTTGACCACTGGTCTAGAGAGCACTCGGACAAAAAAGAGATTCTACAGAAAGTCCAGTGAGTCCATAATGATCATGTTACGTTAGGGCCCTTTTCAGCAGTGCAGACAGTACAACAGATACAAAACTAACTCAGATTTTCCTGCTCTTTGCCTTGTTTTGGTTTTAGACTCTCCAGATCATTTTTTGTAGCCAGAGAGACAAAATTATTTATAGTGGATAGCAACATACTGAGGGCTATTTAGTATTTTAAATCACACATAAGAAAATGTAACTGCAGGGGCAAAATGTAGGTGAATTCATGAGTAAAATAATAAAAAAAAACCCTATCAATCCAGGTTCTAATAATTGGTAACAATTTCTGCAGGACAAAGATTTTCATGGAGGAATCCAATCTGTTTTAAAAGTGCCTCCAGTGATGTAACCACCTTCAAAAACAGAGCATAAAAAGAAGCCACAAAGAAAGACCACTCCTGAACAATGGAACTGAAAAACCTGAGACATTTTTGAACATTTCTAGTTCCATTTCAAAATAAGACACGCCATCTGTTCATATAAGCAAGTTCTCTGTGCACTACATTTCACAAATTTCTATGATTTCTATGATCTCTGACAGATTCTTTCTCCCGATTGCTGGCAGCAATAACCCTCCCTGTGCTTTATGAAATCTAAACATTCACCAATTTAACATTAAAAAAACACTGATGCCACAGATGAGAATGCAGGTTTTTTGTAGTGGAATACAGACAAAACAACTAGCACATAATTGTCTGAGTATTACTATCATCCATTACAATGCGCTGTTATGTTCCAAAATTGATTCAGCTGAATTGCTACCTTCAGATGCGCCACAATCCCTTGATGCATTTTTTTATAACTAGAAAACCATGCACTTCCCTTCTATTTTTTCTTGTTTTTCTCTCTATCCACCCTCTGTTGTTGCAATGCATGCTCTTTCCTAAACCAGAAATCCACATTAGTGGAGCAGGCTTTGTTATGTAGCGCTGTCTTTCAGCGGCGCTGCTGTGGGGGAGGTGGGCTTCAGCTTCAAACATCTAAGCCATTTCTGTGAAGGCTTGCACAAATTGCAGGGTGGTGGTGGTGTGGGGGGTGTCTGCAGTAAAGCACCTCCACAGAGGTCATACAGTGAACCTCCACGTTTGGGATGCTGGCAATGACAGTGCGGCAAAAAGCCTCAGGCTGGAATCGAAAGAAAATTAGATCAGACAAAGCTTTTCACATCGCCTGCGCTAAATGCTGATCCCGGGATGAAACAATAGAATTTTCTTTGCCTATTAATTACCTTAATAAATTCATCTGCATAATTTATACACACAACACGCTTACAAAGACAGTGGGGAAAACTGACACCAACGCTTTCTTCCAATCTTAGTCTTTTTCTCCAGGGCCCTTCATAGCCATTCCACAGGCAAAATGGAAACTGATAGGGATATTTTTAATGAATATAATCAAATAAAATATTTTCAGTGTAAGTGCCTATTCACACCAAGTCATTTTTTTTTGGATGAAAAAAAACCAGATATGAGTTTTTTAAAAAAAGAAAAAAATATATTATTTTAACCTTTTTTATAGATTTTTATAGTCAGCATTGTGCTTGTTGTATAAGTTTTTGTGTCCTGCCAGGAGCAAAATGAGCTGTTGAAACTAATGCTTAATTTTAAAGCATCTGTATCACACCATAAATACACCGATTATCCATTACAATAAAACCAACCTGCCTAATATTGTGGGCTGTAGTAACTACACCAAGACATTGGCAGTAGATCCTTTAAGACCTGTAAGTTGTGAGTCAGCGCCTCCTTCTTTTGTATCTTTCCAGCCCACAGATGCTCAATTGTCATCTTCCTCAAACTCATTTCTGAATTTTTGCTGTGTGGCAGGGAACATTATCCTGCTGAAAGAGTCCACTGCCATTAGAAAATACCGTTGCTATGAAGGGATGTAGTTGGTCGGCAACAATGTTTAGGCAGGTGGTGGGTCTCAAAGGAACATCCACATGAATGCCAGGACCCAAGAACATTGCCCAGAGCGTCAGACAGCCTCTGCTGACTTGCCTTCTTCCCATGGCGCAAATTTTGCAAATGTTAACCTGAATGAAACCAAATGACATTATCGAATGGTGTTATACAACAATACCAATATAGTTAAAAATCAATATTCTTGTGTGACACTAATGTCATATAATGGTATAGGCAATACATAATTCAGTACTATGTTAGTAATTAAATCAGGTGTGCACCGATATGGAAATTGTGGGCCAATGCAAATACATGTACATGTAAGTCTCCCAATACCAACATATGAACATTTGTAAAATGTGGAAATTAGGACTAATCCTACCTTGATTAGCATTAGATGGATTAAAATGTATTTCCAAATGCGGTGAAATCAATAAAATGCATTCAAAACAGCTGGCCAGAGTTCCCTAAAAGATCTGCTTTCCAGAGTGCAATAAATGTTATCAAATATGTCAAATAGCAGTCAAAACTAAACATCTGTTTGATGCCGAAAACATTTATAAGTAATTATCTGCCAATACAAATATTAGTTCGATATCATTGTGCATTCCAAAAATAAATTTTCACTTATAAATTCACTGAAGCCTCTGTTTTCCAAGCTGAGCATTCTTTCATATCAGCTACTCTCAAAAATCTTCATCTGGTCCCCAACTGTTCCTAACCATCATACGCAAATGAACGCCCATGCAGCACCAGCCATCTGTTTGTGATTCATTTAAGTACATTTAAGGACAAGCATAGTTATGTAAAGGCTCAATCAATGAGTTACAACCAAGGCGTGCTGATCAATACTGAAAACCCAGCTGGGTGGGAATGAGAACTATAGTCACTGCAGAATCCTGGTCCATTCTATTACACGGAAATGTGTTGACTATCAATGCTGAAGAGCACAAATGTAATTATTTTGGGCGCATGATGATATTATCCTCAGAGGGCAATGTGACAGTTCGATAAGTCTGGATAATATAAACTGTCGTATAAGGACACGTCAATACAGTCTATCTAGTCATTTGGAATTTCATGGCAGGCCCCGGAGCACATTAATTATCCTGGACAGAACTGGAAAGAAGAAGACGAGGGACTGAAAGAGTGAGTGAATTTTGAACAGGGAAGAATTTGATGAGGATGTGGCTTATGGGGCAATCCACAGGGATTTAAGCACAGCTGCTTCCTCCTTTTCATCCACTGTGTTTGCGTCTGATCTAAAAGACTAAATTCATGACCATTCGGGCACCAGGCTGCGACGTCCCTCAGCTCTGTATCTTAATTGGCTTCTGGCGACGTCTGAGTCGCAGTTATGGCACGCTGTCGTGATCGGAAATGGGGATTTCTCTCGTATCTTTCACTTTCTTCTCGCCTGCTCTTCCTACTGAGCTTTATTTTGCAGCAGAGCTGGCTGGGTAATCTGTTCAAGAGATCTGTCCCTTGAGGAAAAATAATTCAGACGGAGCCAATGAGGTGTTGCCGTTCTACACTGTTTCCATGGTAACACCCAATCCGTGCTCTGATTTGGGAGAAAAAAAAAGCAGCTGATTCTGCAGTTATATGGTGAATCATAAATATCAAAACAAATCACCCTTATTCTGATTCACTTCTCTGTCTGTCAGCTACTGTATCTTGTGTGTCATCCCCGAGGGAAATACTGCGAACTCACTGTACTGGGTTACAGCGAATGAAAATAACAAGACAGCAACACTTCTCTTTCTGCTGTATATCAATACCTCCACTTTTCAAAACATAAAACTCTTACAGGGCTCTACTGTATACAAATGTCCTTTTTAGGACATTCCACTATTGAGAAAGCTCTTCCAGTCATATCTGTGTATTTAGTATTTAGTGTAGTACCACAATGCTTAGTTTACCATTTAACAATATACGGCAAAATGTTACATTCACTCAACACTAAATGATTATTGGATTGAACAGGCGTAAATAAATTATTTATCTATTCTAATTCTATTAACAATTCTATCAAATGCCATCTGTCTTTTATTTTATTTTATTTCTATTTTATCTCTATTTTTGGTCCTCGCAAAACATTTTATAAGTAGACAAAATGGTTATAGCTTATTTAAACACATAATAAAAGAAAAAAGTACTGAAAGATACTGACAATGCTTGCCAAACTGCAGTATTACAAAATACTGAACTTTCTATATACTGTGTAATTTGTTTTAAAGCAATTCATAAAACATTTTAAAAAAAAATCACATTCACAGTAAAATCTGAGATTTTGTAATGGATTAAATCATTTTCTAAATAACTGTAATCCAGTCAAATATTTTCACATAATTTTTACATGTATTGTATACAGAACACAAAAAAGTCTTTATAAATCTTTTTAAGTCTGACTTGATATTTCAGTGTATATTGTAGACTCTAAATAATGTAAATGCTTAATGATTAACAAACAATATATCGTGCAGTTTGACTGTGATGTTCTGAGGAACGCAGCAGGCTACTGTCATTAATGTTAGTGACCCCTATAATCTGCATCATGCCAAGAAACGTATCTCAGACTAATTCAGCCTCAGCCACTCTTCGTGCACACTGATTATACAACAACCTCTGCCCTTTGAGCCAGCTAGTCTGAGCCAGTGTGAGTTACACAACAGCAAGTCTGCTTCAAGAGTCTTAAGAGATGTCCTCTGAGAATGGGTTAAAAACACGAGTGCCCATAAAGTACATGTAATATATTTGTCACTATTACAGTCTGAATTTAATCAACACGTAGAGAGGAGGGCATCTCAGAGCAACACCAGAACAATAAAAGCTTAGTGCAGTCTCATATTGCACTGAGTATTGGGCATGAACTGAATTACTTCAGTGTCACACAAGGGTGTAACAAGACTGACAAACTCAATCTGAAACTGCCAATACATATGTACAAATCACAGTCAATCAAAACTAGGCATCTGTGTGCATTCTATTAGAGTAAAGTTGATGGAGGGGAAAGGGGCTTATGTTCTGGATGTACCCATATATTGTAAAAACAATGTAAATTCCAAGGGACGAGATTTTTTAGGGGTTATTTTGTCAGAGGGCAGCATGGCTGGACTAGAAAAAGGTCTGCTAGAATTTATAATGTGAGGCAAATTAATCTAGTTCACAAATAATTAAAAATTGCATTGAAATTAAAAATGTGTATCATTACAACCCATTAGGCACTTCACATGGATCAGATATTTACATTAACATAAACACTATGCACATATTCAGCCACTCCTTATTTTTGTCATATTAAAAAAATCACATCATCGTTTCATATCAAATCTATGTATGAATTTTTGTTATGTGTAGTCACACTCTAGCACCAGAATAATGAAAAATCTGGAGCCATACTCAATCATATCAGTGTCAGGTTCAGGTATCAGATTGCTTTGTCCAAATTCTAGACTGGTGATTGGTTGATTAGTGCGTTGCTAACATCAGCCGTCTAAGCAATTATCAGCAAATTGTTGAGTGTGGCTAATAGTTTTTTTTTTGTCGCAAGCTAATGGTAATGATGACAGCAAAGTTATTTATTTGTTCTTTTCCCAAGGCTTGCATTTTGCAGGCTGATTGAACATATTTGTACGAAACATATTATGCCAACATAATACACACAAAAAAATTCCAACTATTACTCGCATGCTTGGAGCGAATATGAGCTAATTCAGATCCTGGCTGATTCTGATCATGTACCTCTACTACGTGGTCACCAAGAACACACACAACAGGCCACTGTAAGTGGAACAGCAAAGCAGGTTAATGACCACAGGCATTCAGCACCAGTCACATGAATCAGGCTAAGGAGATTTCAAGTACATATCAGAAAACTGTGCCTTACTACTAGCTCATATTGGGCCCATAGCAGAGAGAGTTAAACGGCCTACAGTGTAGTGTGTTTTATTCTGCCCATGAGTCTTGTCTGCACAGAGAACAACCTTCACAATGATATAACTCAAGTCCGCTGTCTGCCGGCAGCACTCCAGTCATGCACACACAATAGCGGGCAAAAGGTCCAGGACGTATCGACTGGATAAAAACGACCGCTCGGGAGGTCCGGCGAAAGCATTGACTGGGTTTAATCACAATCAATGCTTTTCTGAAAGATACAATTCCACCTTTTGTTGAGAACAAAGAAGGGTAATAGAAAACTATGTACGTTTAGTTTCGATTAACGATCAAACTGTCTTTAAATAATGCAGTTAAATTTGATTTTAAAATATCTACATATGAAAACATACAGAAATATACACTTTCTAGTAAAGTAAATAACACATTAAGCAAGGATGAACTGTAAAACTGCACTTTCAATGTCAGTGTGAAAAATCTGCGCTTGAAATAAAGAGACTGAATGTGTTTTATTTAATTGCAAATAGCTACAGACAGCTTACAGAAGAATTTCTCTCATGTGAAAGCAGGTAAATAAAAACAGAGGGGCGTAATGTTGTTGAGGGGCTAATTTCTGGTACTGGCCACTTAACTAGGCCATGAGCAGCAGGAGAGAGAACAAAGAAGATGGAGCGGAGAATGATCCCCCTCCATCACCCCCTCCTTCTCTCCCTGCATCTCCCACCACCCATTTACTCCTAGACCGTCTGGTTACTATGGAAACGGCACCTGCGATGGAGGGTGGCATGCCTGAGAATCTTGATTTTGAGCCAAGCAGTGCTGCCCTCTTTTATACCAACAATAACACATACTGCGCTGGTTTCTTTTGAGGAATTGGTTTAAATACATTAAAACTTATTAAAAATATATTACAAATATAATTACATATACGTATATAATATATTATACATGTGTATATACATACATGTTGGACTTCTTTGGTTTAAATGGTCAAAATACAGAGCTTATTCCTACTGAAGGCTATTGTTTAATGACATCCATCCTACTGAAAAAAAAAAAAACTGTTAATACTGTTCTTGAAACACTCATGCCAATAAAGCTACTTTAAATTTGCATTTGACAAAAGTAACAGATGAAAAATGCAGTAGTAGAGTGCAAACAAGGTCACAATGTCATATCCAGGGGCATAAAGATGCATAATTTTAAAGGTGGTGATTAAACTGCATAGATTTTAGGATATTATATTACAGTAATATTCAATTGCGTATGCACTCCTTTGTTGACTAAAATACACATCCAGTAAAAAGCCTGATGTACTGTTTTTGTCTATATTCCATATACTCTGCATTGTGTAAATAAGGACATTTGTATAGTCTGTATTTTTCTTATAATTTGGCATCATTTCAAAATAATGGAAACAAATTATGGTGAAACTTGATATTTCATTGCTCACTGAACTGTTTTTTTCAATTATAACTATATTGGTGTGAGATTTACTAGCACAGTGATTGCCCAAACTGGGGATTAATGACATACATAAACCATGCAGACTCACAGAAGGCTGGACTAATGGAATTGTGAATAATTAGGTAAACGGCTGTTCAGAATAACCCAATGAGGATGTTTGAACTCAATTAAAGCCTGCACCCTGATGGAGAGGAGGTGTGGAACAATGCTGACTGTTGCTCTGGTGCTGATTGGCCTGTATGGTCAAAGTGCCAAGAACCTGTTAATAGAAAGACCAGCAGACAGAGCAATTTCATCCAAACTAAGGTCACTGAATTATTCACCAGGCCGAGGGCCAGCTATGAGTCATCAAAATTTCATCTCTGAAATGCATAATTCTGAAGGACACAAGGGCTTTCTCTTTAAACTTGCAGGACCATCATCCTAATATTTTCCAAATATGTCAAACAGATATTACACTGCATCAAACTCTGCCAATATATGTACCCTGAAACATAATATCCTGTCCTGTCCGTCCCACAGGGTGAAGACACCCGGTCTTCTTTCATTAGCTTGATCCAGATGCATCTATGAACTGTACAAATGGGGATCAAAGGAATATTATCATTAGCGTTGACTAGTTATCAGGGAGAGAAAAAAATATTGATATGTTCTCAAATGACTTCAAGCAAATGTATCACTGGTCCCACTGGGGGCAAACTAGATCAACCTGACTGTAACATGATGTTAGCCATCATTAAGCACACATATTACTGTAAATGACTGTCCTTTAAAACTGACCACCTTTTTCCTGCAGCTGTCCTGATCTGAGATCATCGATCAATTGAGTCCAGCAGTGGACAGAGCAGTTAAGAGAGCACTGAGAACATCTTATTGATTTAAATTTGAAACAACTCAAGATGCACAAAATCACATCATAAACATGACTATCACTGCCTTTCCTTTAGTATGATTTGAGAAAAAATATCTACTTACAATTTTTATGATTAATGCTGTGACTGCAATTTAAATTTATAGACATTTAAATACATTAAATAAATTATATAATTTAATTTATACAAATTAAGGTTCAGGTCTGTTATTCTGGCACCAGAATATTCACTTTTCTCTATCTTGAGACATGTTAATTAGACTTATTAATCAACTTATTCATTGGATCAGGTGTACTGGGAGCAGGAAACACTAAAATGTGCCGAGCTGGAGACTCCAGGACAAAGTTCAGGAACATGTTGCCTCAACTCATCTACATGCAATTACATCTTGTACATACATACATACATATACTTATCTAAGTTTACATATACATATATATTTTTCAATACACACATCCATATTTTATATTTCGAGACTGTTTGTATAGTGTACTTTTTATACTGTACTGTTGGTATAGTTTCTATTCTACGTTTTTTCTATTTTGCTGCTCTTACCTTTGTTCTATCCACTTTCTGCCGTGACAATGCAAATTTCCCACTTGTGGGACTAATAAAGGTTTATCTTATCTTATCTTATCTTATCTTACCTTATTTTATGCAATTCTAAATAATTGTAGCTCTTGTGATTTAAAAATTGCACTCAGCTGCACTTAAATAATGATTTCAATCTAAAAACAATTAGTCTTTCAGCTCCCCTATAAAAAAAATGTTCACCTATTCTGTCTGTAAAAAGAGTGGGGTGTCAAGTGAAATAAAGGAAAGGAAAAAGAAAGACTAAACAGAGCAACTGTCAGTTTTTATGTATAAACAATCATTAAAAAAATATTTAAGAATTACCTTCCATTAATTCAATTAACTTCAAATGATTTTACTCTTATCCACTGAAACAACTGCAGTGCAACTTGTACAATATCTACCAAGGTGTCCCTTTTTTCTATTTTCCATTGCATTTGTCTGCACTAAAACATGAGTAAATCCGATTACTGCTGAAATCTAGGAAAGTGACCCAGTGACCCAACAGCTAAGAACAGAGAGGTCAGAGAAAAGTCAGCAACAAAAAAATAGTATGTAGTATGTTATGTAACTAAACGGAATATGCCATTGGTGAAAAGGATCTTACTACTACTTCAAAATAACGTCCCAGCATCGATTATCTCCGTGTCCTGAACATATTCTCACAAGATTGAAAATCATGTAGAATTTAGGACACAAAACACGTGTCTTAGACAGGCTTGCAATTATGAAACTCAACTATGCAAAGTAATTGATTATGTTGGAGAAATATCTAGTAAGGGCCCTGAACAGCAGCGCAGAGGGTCTTTTGTTGGGATTTAGGCTTTAAAGTTCTAGCCAGGAATTGTAGGTCAGTTTGTAGCTCACCATGAAAATGTAATGCAAATCCAAGCAGACTTTTGGTGCGCATTTATATTCATCAATTGTAATACTGGCCTTTGTGAAACAGATGCTACAGAGGTCTGCAATGTGCAAACAAGTCTCTAAACCATCTCAATATTTTATTGCATCCTGAAAAATGCAATAGTGTGGGTGTTTGGATGAATCAAATACAGAATCCAACAGGGCCAAATATAATTGGTGAAAATAGTGTGATCTTTTACAGTGTTCACCAATGTATTCCAAATACACAGCAAGGGACGTTGCTACAGTATATCAATAAAGTTACAATACAGGATTATGTTCACACAATGCGGCCCTTGTACAGCTCTATCACAATAGAACTGGTGACAATAAAGAGTTTTTAACAAGAAAGTTCGTGCTTCTCGTTCCTTTTCTTTTCAGTCGGTACATCTAGTACATGTTCCACTGGTAACATGAACATCCACAGCCTTTGTTAACCAATAAGATTAAAGCGCTTATGAAAGTGCAATGTTATTATATTCATGTTTTCCCCAAAAAAGCATTACATAACGTTACGTAAGGGGTAGTTTTGGGTCTAGCCCTTTTCAATGGGGTCAGTGATTGACTCACCCTGATGCTCTCCCCCATGGTGCTGTTCTCTAAGGTGCAATGTCACGCAGAAACAGAAATGCCGTTGGCTCAAAATGGGGAGGTAACCCTGCACAAGTGTTTTTCCCAGCACACAAATGAAGAAATCCTGCTGTACGAGAACTATACATTGAAGGCTATGTACTGAATTTTGCACTGAGTGCTTGACAGACATGCATTGTGGTGAAGTTGGGAAATTACAGGTCTCGTTTGTCATTTCAGTGCTGTCACATCTCATTGTGTCAACTCTCTCTCTCTCTCTCCCTCCCCCTCTCTACTTCCCTGTACGCACAGAAAGACACATACCTTCATCTTCTTGGCCAATCTAAGCACGGCAAAGACAACTAATTTACATTTCCCATATACACCCAATTTGGGAATTCTGGGCCCATGGAGATAACCAATATTTTACATACGCATATCTGTCGATGCTGAAGCTCATACGCAGATACTTTTGTTTTGTAGTAATGGAGACATTAGTAATTTAGATCAACATTAGAAAGAAATATAACATTTATTTGTAGATGGTTACAAATTAAATAACATGAATAAAATGGATACATTTTAGCACAGCAGCCTAGACTTGAGTAAACACTCTGCTCTTCTGGAAGGAAATAAAATCAATCCATCTTTGGGCTTTCAAATCAAAATAGAGGACCAATGCCAATATTTCTGGGTCGATACCGATGTGATTCTGATATCGTGCATCTCTAATAACACTGAGTGGCATGGTGTGACAGACAGTCATAATCCTACTGACTGCCAACACTGACCTGCATCCTTCATTGAATGACACCCAACTGAACTAAACAGATACATACATTTAATTCATTCAACTTATTGTTACTGTGCACATCACACCTCCTGATGCCATCATCTCTGCCCAGAGGACCATCACCCCTTCTGCATTGATTTATGGTCCGTCACCCTCACTCAGAGGGTCTGTGAAGACGATTTAAGACAGACCCTTGGAGAAATCCTACCATTTTTCTATGCAATCTTTTGTCTTTCTGTCTGAAATGGTGACGCTGGTTGTGTGAAATGTGCAATGGAGGTTCTGCTTCTCCTCTTGGTTCACACTGACGCAACGAAAAGGTGTGCAAATGAAATGTGCGCAATGCTCCTGCTTTTTAAACATCCTCCTCAGAAATGATCCTGCACCTCAGACATTACCCACCTATGATTATAATCTGATAATGGCCAACATCTTCAGGTAGAGTAGATCCGAATTCGCCATCGACCTTGGCCGCGACGTCAGGAAAAATAATTTAAATAATAATAATAATGATGATGATGATAATGATAAAAGATACCTACAGCTTAGCATGTACCCTAACCCCTCTCTATACAGCACATGCACTGCCTGTATATTCGCTTAGGTTCTGATATTTAGGCGTGAACCGTGAACACAAGAGACCATCTCTCTCTCTCTCTCTCCTCATAAATATTCTCCTCAGCACTCTGCTCCATTCCTACCCCACACAAAGCCCTTTCAGACACCACACAGACCCCACTCCGACACCAACACCGGACAAGCCGAAGATACCGTGCAAAACGACGCCAAAAAATAATAAGGACATGATATTTTACCTCATCGTGCAGCAGCAGTGCTGGTACTGGGCGTGGACTCGGACCGAGCGGTAGATCAGCCTTCACTAACAGCCAGGGATGCTGCTGATGTCACTGTGCCCACCTCTCCCTCCCTCTCTCTCTCTCTGTCTCTCTCTGCATTCCTTGTAGCTCGCTCTCTCTCTCTCTCTGTGTATTCTTTGTAGCTCTCTCTCTGTATTCCTTGTAGCTCTCTCTCTCGCTCTTTCTGCCCCTTTCTCTTGTTTTTCTCTCTTTTTCACTTTTCTCTTTCTTTTCTCCCCCTTCTCACCTTCCTCCTTCACTCTTTTTCTCTCTCTTTTTCTGCATTTCTTTTCTCATCTCATCTTCTTATTGTCTAACTCTCTGTCTCATTATTTCAGTCTGTTGCACTGTTTTCTCTTACTGCACTGGGGCACAGTCATGCTGGAATCGAAAAGGTTCTTCCCAAATGAGTCCACAAATTTGGAAGCATGGCGTTGTCCAAAATGTCTTGGTGTGCTGAAGCATTAAGATTAACCTTCACTGGAAGTAAGTGGCCTGGACCAAACCCTGATAAACATGCGTGTCCCAATACTTTTGTCCATATAGTGTAGCTGTAGCTACAGCTAGCTCTAGCGAAGGCCTGCAGATACAGCTTGTTATAAGAGATGCTTTCCATTAGTGAATCCCTAAGAATGAGCTAATAAATCCTTTTTGTTTCACATCCTACATGAAAACAACATTTCTACAAGAATCCTATTGAAACCTGTTTATGATATGCTGCACGTGCATTACTTTAACAGCATGCAGGTATTATTGGAAATATATTATGAACGTGAAAGTGACCATTCTGTCATACGTGAACAGAATGCCACAGCACACAGTGTGAACAATGTGAAATTGTTCCTCTGCATTGAACCCATTCACCAAGTGAAGCAGCGGGCAGCCAGGACACAGCGCCCGGGGAGCAGTGTGTGGGGACGGTACCTTACTCAGAGGTGCTTAGTAGTCTCGGGATTCGAACCCACGACTTTCTGATCGCAGGGCGAACACTAGGCCACCCGCTGCCCCATTATACATCACTGCATAAATCTTAGTGCACTGCAGTTTACATTGTACAGAAACTAATAGCACATTCAACATAGGCCCAGCTGCATTGTTTACATACAGTGCTTCATTTTATTTTTTAGGTCTCTTTCTGTGAAAAGCAATGGTACAATCTAATCCAAACACGTCACACAGCATGCAATCTTTTAGACTGTGTATTTGATTACAGTCAAGACTTCAGTCAAGTAGTCAGCATTAATTTTGTAGCAATATCCTCAGACCTATTTATATGAAGGGTTTTAGTGATTTGCTGACTGGTATGTTGCCTTTGCATATATTAACCATCACTGTCACAAGTATTCACTGAGTCTGGTGTAATATAAAGATTGCAGAAGAGGTTCTGCTGGAAGGTCTCAGATCTCCAGTTGTTAGAGCGTCCAGTTGGTGTATTGACATTGATGGTGAGCATAAAATTGATCCATGCCTTTATTGTTTCCTATACGAAAGGGTATTTTTTTTTTTTTTACATCTCTGCTGGTAGCCTAGTGGTTAGGGCGTTCGCCCTGCGATCAGGAAGTCGTGGGTTCGATTCTCAAGACCGCTAGGCTCCTCTGAGGTACACTTGAGCAAGATACCGTCCCCACACACTGCTCCCCGTGTTCCTGGCTGCCCGCTGCTTCACTTGGTGAATGGGTTAAATGCAGAGGAAAAATTTCGTGCTGACCGAATGGTCGCTATCACTTAATAATATAAGTTAAGACGTAAACGAAGTCACTCAGAGTTGTATGATGGTTGTTGAATCAGGACTGGTCACAGTGATAAGAACCAGTCTGAAGAGTTTAATGATTAATGAAAGCCAACCTCACAGAAAGCTATTATATGAACTGGTTATGTATAAGCGACCTGATGCCTGAGGCATTGTTTTACAATAGTTTTGAGTTAAACCGTTGTCTTAAAACATACACTATGTGGACAAAAGTATTGGGACACACCAGTTTTTCAGGGTTTGGGCTAGGCCCCTTACTTCCAGTGAAGGGCAATCCTAATGCTTCGGCATACCAAGACATTTTGGACAGCGCCATGCTTCCAACTTTCTGGACTCAGTTTGGGGAAGAACCTTTTTCTATTCCAGCATGACTGTGCCCCAGTGCACAAAACAAGGTCCATAAAGACACGGTTGGATGAGTTTGGTGTGGAAGAACTTGACTGGCCCGCACAGAGCCCTGACCTCAACCC
>JBBPCZ010000040.1:14832153-14879681 GCA_037974445.1 Brycinus macrolepidotus | reverse complement strand
ATATATATATATATATATATATATACATACATATATATATATATATATATATATAGATCATAGTTGTATATACACACACACACACATATATATATATATATATATATATATGATATTTTTTAGCCAATCCCAGCGCAGAAAGGCGGGACGTGTCTGAATACGGGTGGTACGGGTGGGCTGAGAGCGACTCGCGTGTGCTTGTGCGTCAGAACACGTTGCAAGGGACAGCAATAACAGCACGTTCAGTCAGTGGCATCCTCCCATTTAAGCCATGCAAATGAACAGACAAAATGCTCCGGGACTGGCATGGCCTAGAACATAAGCTATTCCTCCAGCCTTCGCCTTCCTCTCGCTTCCTATGATTTATCACTGACGTCTTCGGGACATTGCAGCACAGTCTCAGGTAAGGACGCGTCCACTGCTCGTCACTGTGTCTCAGTCCCTGTGTGTTATTTCTGCCCCTTTGTTTTTTTTATTCCAATTAGACTCGCTGTCGTGTGTCGCAGTCGGTGTCCGGTGTCTTTCACGGGCGTCCTTGAGTGTGATGGACCGTGATGTTCAGGGTGGGCATGTCACGGCAGGGTAGATAATGAAAAAATGGAAAGGCACGGGCATGCCAGAGACAATGCCATTGGACAGCGATGTTATTTTTGTCAAGCATTGCAATCGAGCGTTCTGCTCTTTTGGCGACGACGGCCTTCTTTTTTGCTGCCCCCCCTGCCCCCCCTTGCCCCCCTTCCTTCCTTTCCTCAAAAAAAAAAATCAAGACCGTCCTCCCCCCATCAAAACAACAGGACACCACCACTGATGCTGCACAGAGGATGGGAGATCTTTAAGCCAGGCTACAGCTTAGCATGCACCATTTTTGAACGTGAGTTTGAATGCTGAATGGGATGAGGGTGATGTTTTTGTGCTCGTTTTTGGATTGTATGGCCTTTGCAGGGTACTGCTGTGGTGAAATAACACGGCCTAGGAAGCAGTGAATCATCCTGTGCTGACAGACCCGTTGCATGTTAACCTGCTTGTGTAATAATCATGGCCAGGGCTGGCCATGTGTTGGAGAAATGGCTCAGGAGGAATACAGCCCAAGCGTTGAGCCACAGTCAGGGATATGCCATTACAGTACTGAAGAAAGTCTGGGGGTCATAGTGCCCCCCAAAACCTTCTGATCCTGAGTTCAAGAACTCAAAGTCTGCCATGAGCCAAATTTCATAGATCATAAGGCTTTGTATGCCTTTCTTGTCTTGTTTTCCACAGCTGTATATGGAATAATAATCTGAAAAAGGGTGATGTTTAAGACTCAGTGGGAAGTGTGATATTAAATTATAATAGTATACGCTTGACGGTTCTTAGTTAACCCCTGGATTCCATCAGGAGCCCCGTGTTTGATGTCTTGATTGCTTTTTCCAGTTGCCTTGTTGATTGGGCCTAAAATGAGGGTAAAAGGCCTGTAAACGCTGTAAAGCAGCTCAGAGGGATCGTGAAGCTTTTTGGAAGCGCAGCAGGACCATCTTGAAGGTCCAGTTGAAATGCCATGTGCACATGAATGCAGCTGAGTCAGATATTAGTCAGAATCGAAAGCTGTCAAACACAAATATGGTAAATTCATCTGTAAGGAAACTGCACATGTCCTGTGTAATTGGACATCAGTTGACAAAATTTTGAATGAAGTCTTCTGAACATGGTGGTCTATCCATGCCTTCATCTTTAGGTATGTACCACCCAATCTGACTGCAGTGGGAAATTGTTTAGCATTCATATCATGGGAAACTGAAAATTGCAGCCTTTTTTGACTTAATACATAGTATGTAAACATAGATTCACATAAACTTACCTAATTAGCTTACAGCAGTTAAGCCGTGCCCACTCATGCTGAGGTTATAAGGAGTGTTTCGGCCTGGACTGCTTCTTTACTCAGACACAATCCAATCAGAACACAGCTTATTTACATACACCAGTCTGAAAGGCACAGTAACAAAACATATAAATGTATAAATGGTCATGAATTATGATTAAAACCACACAGACTTTATACGTGAACACCAAGGAAAAGTAGGAGATGGGCCCTTTAATGCTGATTAGAGGAGTGACTGGTGACACATAATGCCATTTCTGCTGTTTGTGAAATGATTACACATTGGTTGTTAGTCACTGGAGGAAACGGATTCAAAACGCTGAACACGCGCACACACAAACACACATTGACAAAAATTGTCATTAAAAGGCATAGATAGACCAGCTTTCATACTTTGTGATAAATATACATTTCTCAGGGTATGAATAGGGCTCCAGTGACGTAAATAAAACCCACGGTTTGTTGGCTGGTTACCAGGGTAACTGAAATGACAGGCAAGGATGACATGTTTGCTCCCTGTTATCCAATGAGAGAAGTCCGCTCTTTCGCTCACACACTCTTTTAAGCTTCTTCGGTATGCCCGCTCACGTCTTCTCCCTCCATCCCTCTCTCTCTCTCTCACACTCTCTCTCTCTCTCTCTCTCACGCACTCTCTCTCTCTCTGTCCATCCCTCCCTCTCTCTTTCTCTCTCTACCTCTGTTTCTCCATCCCTCCCTCTTTCTTTCTCTCTCGCTCTCTCCACTTCTCTCTCTCTCCCTCTGTCTCTCTCTCCCAATCCCTCTCTCTCTCTCTATCTCTCCATCCTCTCTCTGTCTCTCTCTTTCTATCTTTCTCCATCCTCTCTCTCTCCCCATCCCTCTCTCACCTCTTCTTTTCTTTCTCTTTCTCTCTCTCTTCATCCCTCTCTCTCTCTCTCTCTCTCTTTCTCTCTCTCTCCCACTCTTTCTCCATCCCTCCCTCTCTCTTTCTCTCTCGCTCTCTCCATTTCTCTCTCTCTCTCCCTCTCTCTCCATCCCTCTCTCTCTCTCTCTCTCTCTCTCTCTCTCTCTCTCTCTCCTTCTCTCTCCTTTCCTCCCTCTCTCAATGCATGCCCTTAGGGTTGGTTTCCACAGTAACTGGAGAACTCCCAGAGTTCCAAAAAAGAAGCACAACAGAGACGTCCCAGGGATGCAGACAAAGACAGAGAATCTGAGTGAATGCTCTGGCGTAGCGGCCCGCATGCTGCTGTGTCATTAACTGTCAATCTGTGAATGAGCACCAGTGAATCTTTCATCACAACTTTTAATAGAAATGAAACACTGTGTCTATTCTCTAGGGTTTGTGTCGACTGGTTATGAGTTTTTTTGCTCATGGATGATATGGACATGCATGTGACAGCCACAGCGGCCATCTTTCCCCTCTGGAGCTTCTGTACTGCAGCCTCTCCCTTCCAGTCTCTCTCACATCATACTTCTTTACATGCGCTTTCAGCAGCGAAGAGAACCAATACCATGCATTGTAGGCTATGCATTGTCTTCTTTCCCCAGTGGGAATTTGTAGCCTTCTCTCAGGGCCTTTTTTCCCCAGTGGTCTAGTGATGTGCAGTTGTGCTACACAACAATATTAACTTACTTGCGGTGCGGCTAGATAACAATGATGACATTCTATTCCATAAACATTAAAATGTTGGCACCTTTTAAGAATTAAGGGTTAATTGAAGCAATAACATAGAAGAAGTGTTTTTGTTTCTCTAAAGAAGTTTTTAAAGGATAGTACACTTTTTGTAAATGAGATGTGAGATGTGGGACGGGTAACATGGCAATATATATTATCACAATACTTTAAGAAATCACTATACTTGATGTATAATGACAAAGTTTTTTTTAGGTTGGATATTGCTAGACTAAGTCTACAAATAATGTTTATTCGGTGCTTCACACACTGCACCAACTCCAATCAAACAAGACTAGGAATGCTGTCTTTTCTCAGGACTCCTATAGTACTGACAGCATCTATGATATGCCCAGAAAAGCATACTGAGACTAATGTGATGTTGTTTATATGATAACAACAAATAAGTCATATTGGTCAGATGTAATGAGACGCTGAAGTATGAATATCAAGGTGTATGCCAGAGCTAAGCTGAAAACTAGGGATGCATGATCAGAAATGGCCAAGATCAAACTTGGCAGATTGTTGCTCCAAATACACAATCTGAGACCATCAGATTTTTTGCAAGGGATGCATGATCAGTATCAGCCAAGATCAGAATTGGCAGATTTGTCCTTGAGCCATTCAATTGGCAATTGGTCGATTTGTTATTTTGATGAATATTTTGATTTGATATGTGCACGCAAGCTGTTTTCGAATGCTGCTGTGACACCTGTGCCAAATGCCATGATATAATTGTGCCAGATTGTACTTTCAATGTAACACTTTATTTAATGAATGTTACTGATTTTTCGTTTAAGAATTTGAAATGCCAGTTTGGCACATTAAAGGACAAATCCTGGAAATGTGCTTGTGTGTCTTATATAATTCACATAACATAGCCTAATAGAAATTAGCCGAAAAATCATCCATCGGCCAGTTTGGCTGTAAAGAATGTATCATTTTACATTACCATATTCAATGTATTATTTTCATTTTTAACAATCTGTGTTACAAGTTTATGATGTAAATAATGTGAGCCAGGGAAGAAAAGTTTGTTTAATTAGGCAAATCGTTTTTCGTATAGTCTAAGAATTTGTTTTTTGTGTCATATTAAGAGAAGAAAACCCAACAACACAGTCCAAGGTAAAACTGGGACATACCTTTAGTGTAGAGAACTCACTTTATTGTTATACTAGAGAAGTGCAGTGCTACTGAATTTTATCAGTCTGGCCCACCCCATTCTGTTCCTTTGGTTGTAAATGTACTTATTGCTGATTTAAGTCTATTTTCTTTCTATCTGCTAACCCAGTGCAGTCTAGAAGAACGGAACCATAAGCTTTCTTGTGTGGAATTCAAGTCTCTCACAACAGTTTTATAGAAACGCTGGTTGTGCAGCAGCGGCAAACACTAAACACTCTGCTCTATGTTGGTATGTTGCTTAGTGATGGGGAAGAGAAAGAGACTATGCCATCCTTCTCCCTGTGCACAGTAAATGCAGTCACTTGTGCTCTCAAGGATCCCTGACCACAGGGATCACATGGGACAACTGGGATTTGAAACATTAATCCCAAAAGACAGGGCTTATCTCTCCATTGCTAACAGTGTTTTAGCTAAGCGGACCACTCTGGAGCATCTACTCTCCTGGCTGTTAAATGAAATAAGATTAGCCCAATGCTTTGTTTTGAAAAGCCATATAGTAACATTTAATGGAAGATATGAGAATAGAAATATTTGATTACATAATAGAAGGTCATATGGACTATACGGTCGCTGTCATCAATTGGTAACTTGATATGCTAAATTCATATAGATGTGTATATATACATACATATATATATATATATATATATATATACACATGTGTGTGTGTGTGTATGTGTATAGTTACCACAAGTACAACTATATATATAGTTGGATTTGTGCATAATGCCATTTCAGACAGATTTAGTTCAGATTTTGTGACATCCAGAGATGCTTCTCGCTCCGACAACCACCAGTGGACGGTATAACCCTCTCTCTGTGTGGGTGAGGGTTCTTGTTGTTTATCTCACCTTGGTTACAGGTTTTGGTTCTTTTTCCTTTCATTTTTATTTGCTTTTGTAATTTTCATTAATTTTTTCATGGGATTCAGTTTTCAGTTCCGACCTGGATTCTACCCTTTTGGACGCCACCCAGTGGTGTATGTGTTAAAGCACTTGCTTTTCGTGACAGCAGCTTGATCCCAGGATTGGCCATCCTTACTGTTACCAGGCATAATAGTGTCCTACATTATAGAAATGTTTATATGCTAATAATTGCATATATTTGCATGAAAAATATTGGATATCGGAGCTTACCCAATATACACTTTGATTCACATGTAGTAATTTAGGCATGATTTAGGAAAGCGTTTGCATAAACAATATCAAGTCATGAATCTTAGCCATGACTCATGAGATGACATGTCCAGTGTTTTGGATCTTTGTTTGGTTATTGTCTTCTAAGCCTCATGAATGCATGAACAGGTTTCTGCTATCATTTATTATGTCCCCCACTTCAGCGTCACAATTCTATACTTGTCCACTGAAGTGAATGAGCGACCTACTTTGCGTCATTGGCTTGTGTGACTCTCGTGTGAAGGACTCTGGATAAGATTATAAGGAAAATTAGACAGAATCCAAGGCTCTGGAAATAGCCAGTGTGAGCTTGCTATTCACAGGAAACCAATGGCTATGGCCACTCTAAAGCAAGATGAGTGAGTCATTAATAGATTCTGACCTTGGTGCTAATGGCAGCAGAGAATGCACTACCTATTCACTCATTTGAATACAAACAGAGGCCGCACAGTCACTGAGGAGATGTTTGCAGTGGTGCAGTGTAGGCTTGAGCGATTTGATGATGGTATTGTCGCAATGTCAGCAGTCCTCAACAGCGCTATTGTTTTGGCATTAAAACGGTGACTGGCAATTTTGCTGCTTAATTGCACACACAGTTTTAACTGGGCAGAAGAAGCTGTACATGTGCCAGACTTACAGAAAGAACCATAATCAGAGCATTTGCCTAGAAGCACCAGACATGCAAGTTGATCAAGATTTATCATGCAATACTTCGTTCTTGCATGTAAAGAAAGTGTTTTATTTTCACAGATGGGCTTGGAATAAACTTTACCTTGTTAGTTCAAGTCCCTGGTCATTTTAAGCAGGATTTGTCATGTATCATTTAAAAGACCAATTTCTCATAGTCGTCCATCAAAATAAAATGTCTTTAGACTCTAAAATGCTGTCAGATTTCTGATTACGTCATAGTACACCAGCAAGCAGGGAAAAATAATATTTCCCAATAATATCATCACTTCCCTGGCCGACCACCCCCACTAACCACCAAGTGGAAACACTAATCTAGCCTGGAAACCCTCCCTGGTGCCATGTTTCACTTGAAAATATATCAGTATAGGAAAGTGTGTTATGATTTCTGTTTCATGTTTGAGCCAGTTTAAGAGAAGTTTGCCCACTTCCTATTCCTCCCAGAGAGATTTAAGAGGAAAAAAACTTTTTCCAATATTTAGATTGTTTGAGTGCATTTTTCTGTATAAAAGGGACCAATCATTTACAAATTAAAATGTTTTGCACAAAAGCTCCACAGGCCCCTTGTTCATTTGGAACCTTCTCAGGAACCCAATCACCCTTGATGACATAAGTGACAGGGACTGGATCTTAATTTATACGAAATATGTTATTCAGCCGTAGTATTATGTATCCATAACCCAATCCATACCAAATGTATTTATACCAAATACTCTTTCCCATCTTATATTCCACATCTGAGGGAATCATTGAATGAAGTTATAGTGTGAAGCTGATGATGGGTAATTCGTTATGCTTTTTGGTTTAAGGTTTACTGCATTATTTAAACGTGTCTATCTTATTTGTGTTTCTTATTTATTCTTTCCTTTTAGGCCACGTCAAAATAGCTTTGAATTTGTTTGATGCTGGCATTTACATGTGGATGTATATGATCCTTATTCATGAAAATTAAGCTTCCTATATGTTTTTTTTTATCTTGGACATGCTATTTTAGGAAAATCCTTAAACTGGGATAGAAACTTTACATTATGTGGAGGTTTTTTAAACTAAACTGAAAACGTTCTTCATGCTCTCAGCAGTTGTTGTTTGAAGAACCTTCTATTGAAAAGGTCTTTAGGAAACCAAAGTAGCTCTTCTGTGGCAGAAGACTTTTTGTCACCTTATTTTAGTAGGAGTGTTGGAAAGAAAACATGTAATAGAGAATGATATGTTCTAATGTTAGTATGATCCTTACCAACCACATGTTTCCCTTTTATTTTCCAGATCTCAGGGAATCATTGAGTGTTAGCACTGACGCGCCCCTGAGTGAACTTTACCAGCATGCCAGAGCAGAGCAATGACTACCGTGTGGTGGTGTTTGGGGCTGGGGGCGTGGGCAAGAGCTCCCTGGTCCTGCGCTTCGTGAAGGGCACCTTCAGGGACACCTACATCCCCACTGTGGAGGACACCTACCGGCAGGTGATCAGCTGTGACAAGAGTGTGTGTACGCTGGAGATAACCGACACCACAGGCAGCCACCAGTTCCCGGCCATGCAGCGCCTGTCCATCTCCAAGGGCCACGCCTTCATCCTGGTCTATTCCATCACCAGCCGTCAGTCCCTGGAGGAGCTCAAGCCCATTTACCAGCAGGTGCTGGCTATCAAGGGCAACGTGGAGGGGATCCCCATCATGCTGGTGGGCAACAAGAGTGACGAGACCCAGAGGGAGGTGGAGACTAAGGAAGGCGAGGCCCAGGCCAACAACTGGAAGTGTGCCTTCATGGAAACCTCGGCCAAAACCAACCACAACGTCACCGAGCTCTTCCAGGAGCTGCTCAACCTAGACAAGAAGCGCGATATGAGCCTCAACATGCGCTCCAGCAAGCAACGGAGGGCCGATAAGCTGAAGGCCAAGTGCAGCGTGATGTAGAGGTCAGAAGAGTTCAAGCAATGGTAAAGAACGATCATTGGACAGGGGTGTCATTCTCAGGTCCTGGAGGGCCACAGCACTGCAGAGATTACTCTTCTAAAGGCCAATTCACACCAAAAGTGATTCTGATAGCATTTTAGTCATCTGTGTAAATGAGCATTCTCTTAAAAATAAAGGGTCCTAAGTGGTTCTTGGCTTGAATGTATGGTTCTGGGATAAACCTTTAACTGCTATAGAACCTAAGTTCTTTAAACTCTAAAAAGGTTCTTTGCACTCTTACGAAAATGGTTCTTTAAAGTGTATTGCAAGGTTCCATAGGGAACAAAAAGTGGTTGCTCTATGTCATTGCTCCAAAGAACCTTTTTTGCCACCTTTATTTTGAGGAGTGCAGAAACACTTTCATTTTGTTATGATAGTAACTAGGCATTCACTCAGACAGGAGATCAAATCCTTGTCTGCTGCATGGAGGACAGCGCTGTAACCGACTATGACAACAAACACTTTTTATTCTTTGAAAAATGCAACTTGAGTAAAATATACAAATATTCTGTCTAGATTATAATTGAGTAAAAGTGCAAAATACTTGCTTGTGAAGGTCAAAGGTATCAAAAGTCAAGGTCTTTTGAGTTAGTAATAGAATTTCTTCATCAAGACAATATTATACAAGTTGTATATTCACTTTTACATTTCATATGCAGTTTCCTCAACAAGTAGGTACTTTCATACTTGTACTCAAGCAGAAAGGTAGGTAGAGTAATTGTACTCTTATTCAGGTAGTATTTTAAAAAGAATCTGTGTTTACTCAAACGCAAGTATTGTACTTCATCCTTGCTGCAGGCAGACAAGTTGCTATTCCTGGCTGAAGAACGAAACTGACACGGATGACCGCTCGCACTATACTTATGCGGTGCTTGTATATCGCTGACTTGCGTTTGGTGTGAATTCCAGCAACCACTCTGAATCCACAAAGGCCTTTGTAATGAGCTGATGGGTTGAGTCAGGTGCAGAATGCTCTGCAGTGCAGTATCCCGTCCAGGAGCGGAGTTCGACACCCCTGGCGTTGGAGAATGGCTTCAGCAATGATGTGACTGACTGAAAGTGTACAAAAAGTCCCTCATCACATCTATTACCCTCCTCCTTTGGATCTGAATCAGGTATTCTTCGGTGCACAGTCAACCAACCAGACTCTTTTCTCTATATCTTTTATTTGGCTCTTGTAATGACCACCAGAATCTATTGGGGAAGTCTGGAGGTGTGACTCCAAGCAACCGCTTTCTAGCATTTTATTGAGTTGACATTGACATCTTGAGTATTAACCTGTCGTTCTCCCTTCTCATACCTGCTCATGCTCAGCTTTCCTCAGCAAATGTTTGTTTCCTATCCGTAACGAAAGAAAAACGAATTGTGTCATCATCGTGGTCATTTATTGTAAAGGATTTCATTGATGACCCCGTTAAAACAAAACGTCTAGAACTGGTTATGCACTTTATCGTATTCTCAGCGGGTAGACAAGACCAAGAGGCGACAGCATTATCCTGCTCTTCCAAATCAGACATGACGAACAGTACAGCAGCACGTTTGAGACGAAAGGATTCGGGACCACAGACTTTTCTTTGCTGGCTGGCGAACTGGTTCAACAATACACTAAGTGAACAAGTGAATGAAGCATATTTGATGATGTAGAACTACCTTCCTACTCATTGTGATTTAGATTTCGCCATCAAGTCCAGAGCTTTACCTAAACAAAGCACAGCAAAGCAGTTTCAAATGTCCATCATTTTCCCAAAGCGTTTTTTTTCCCTCCCTCTGATGTTGGTGGCACACACAAAAAAACCTGAAAATATGCATCAACCATTTTAACAGATAACATTTAACTCGTGCGTGAAATCCTAAATGTGTATCAACTTATCATTTGTATTGAACACCCTTGTACAGTTCATGTTTTTTTCTTTATCCAGTGTGTATATTTCCTCCGACTATTTAATTCCATTGCTTTAGCAATACATTATATAAAAGCACTTTTAGAATCTTGAGCACATTCAGAACATTGAAAATGAACCTTTACGAAAAAAAAAAACATTTTTGTCGAACACTCTGCGTTTACAATTTTAAAGCAGGTACAGTGTTTATCTAATAATACTATGTGAAGGACCAGAGGAAAAAAAAAATAAAGAAGCACAAACATATGGTGTAAAACAACCATTTGACTATTTGCCTTGTTCTGTGGTTTGGAAATGGTGATCGCGGCAAGAACAGTGATGTACATATTATTTATATATCCGTTAAAGATGAATTCCACCACTTTTTTCCAAATTTCTACATGATTAAATCGTTAACATGTAAACAGTCATTCTGAGGGGTCTGTCGTATCAGAATTGTTTATTGCAGTGATGATAGGAGCTGTTCAGTGCCTCTAAATGATATTAGACTATATGGTTAAGAAACCACTGCTTGAGACTGTTTTAAAATATTTTTTGATAAGCTTTTAGTTTAAAACATTTTTTAAAAGCCATTTATAGTTTATCATTACCATTGGTAAATGAAATGGCTATATTTGGAATGTAGTTATCATATCTCCTGTCACCACTAAAATTTCTGAACTGGATATCAGAAAAAGCCTGAACAGCTGCATAAATGTTAAACTAAACTTTGAGCAACATGCCGTAAAGAGACAGGCTCGATCAGGACACAAGTAACACTGATGAGCAGCAAGGCTGTGTCTCAAATGGCTCCTGACCCCCTACATTGTGCACTATGTAGGACTTAAGATGCAGGTTAAGGTTAGGTTTAGCAAAGTGCATCCAGACAAATGTGTTATTAACAGCTTAGTTGTTTAAGAGAGGGGAAAAGACTGTATTGAATTGGTATCAGTATCAACAGATATGCAAGGTTGCAGTATCGGTATCAAGCATTAAAAAGTGGTATTGAGCCACCCGTGGGTGCCAGAACCCCCCGACTTTGAAAAATCATTGGTTCCCCCAAGGGAAACACTACACTACAGCTATCAGCCCCCCCAATCCCTCCTCCCCAGGGTCCTGATCCCCCGCCCAGGATGCCCCCCCCCCCCCATTAAAAATGCTTCCGACACCACTAGTCGCCACCACTGTGAAGAAGTCAGAGATGGTACATTTCTTTTCAACAAACCATTTCACACTGAAACACTCAATGACTTTGTTTACACTGTGATAATGTTAGTGTGCAGGACATTTGAAAAATTTGGTGGAATTCCTCTTTAAAGCCTTGTAACACAGGTATGAGCAACTATTAACACGACTTTGCATCCGTTTAGAAAGGCAATAAGAGATATCTTAGGATCAGATGTGAACATTTGCATGACTCTTTTGATGTCATTATGTTTCGTGATATGCAAAGTGAAAACATTAAAAAAAATTGGTCGGCATTTTTATGTGTTCCTAAATACATGAGTGCCTCCCGTTACAAGTAAACTTCTCTGGGTGTAAAGTTGACCATCCTTTTTTGAAATCTTTGGATTTTGGATGTTGGTCAGAACCTGCATGACTTCATGATAAAAAGGAAATGCTTGAGATTAAATATTGTTATTATCATTTTTGAATTTCTCCACAAAAAAATAAGCCTAATTTAAATGCAAAGTTGGCCAAATACAGAGCCAGATCTCCACATCTACAAAACCTTTCTCTTCCTATTGGTTTTGATCTGAATGACTGATCCAACTACTGTATGTCAAAGAGGAACATGAGCTCTGCATAATACTGAAATCTCAGTTAATGGCGTAACTAGTGACAGTGCAGGCAGGCAGGGCAATTACACTGAGGTGCAGAGTGTGTGTGTGTGATGTCTGATGTCTTAATTGGACCCTTTATATCACTGCTTACCCAGTTTCACCCCATGATTCATAAGCAGCTATCAGAGGTGGGTTGTAACTAGTTCACTCAGTTGATTGTACTTAAGTATATACTCTTCTATGTAAGTACTTTTGATGGACTTGTACTTTCCAAATCTTTCAAGTATACTTTCCTCAAGTACACTTATGACAAAAGGAATCTCACTTACATTTTAATCATTATTATTTAACTACTAATTTGATTTGTAGTGACAGCACCTGTACTGCTGTGAGACTGGTCCCGCCTCTGCCTTGGAGCCTTAGCATTTTATTTTAGAGTAAAATTAAAAGAATAACAAAGGGAAAGGAATGTATTGTGACGAACTTCATTTCCTATGGTAAAGCTGAAGGTACTAAGATGTTACGCTGCATTTCTATAATTCTATGAGTAATAATTGATCTAATACTTTTGCTCTTCTGATTTTTGTAAAAGTACTTTAATTTGTGCTTTCACTGGAGTAGCATACTTACTAGGACATGGATTTTGATTGCTATAGCCTTTGAATGATCAACTTTCTCAACCTGACTGAGACACAGCAGCAGTGAATAATTCACTACTATAATACACTATACTATATACTATGAGTACTATAATACACTATACTATATACTATGAGTACTATAATACACTATACTATATACTAGGAGTACTACAATACACTGTACTATGCACTATGAGTACTATAATATACTGTATTATATAGTAAGTACTATAATACACTGTACTATATACTATGAATATTATAGTACACTATACTATATACTATGAGTACTGTAATACACTGTACTATGTACTGAGTACTAGAATATGCTGTACTATATACTGTGAGTACTATAATACACTATACTATATACTATGAATATTATAATACACTATACTATATACTATGAATATTATAATACACTATACTATATACTATGAGCACTATAATACACTGTACTATGTACTATGAGTACTATAATACACTATACTATGTACTATGAGTATTATAATACACTGTACTACATACTATGAGCACTGTAATACAGTATACTACATACTATGAATGCTATACTATATACTATGAGTATTATAATACACTGTACTATATACTATGAGTACTATAATACATTATACTATATACTATGAGTACTATAATGAGTCAAAACACTCTTGTGGGCCATTTATCATCTCCTGGACCAACATAGAAATTTTCAATGAAAGCAACATTTTGAAATTACAAATGGAATTCATAGAACAACTTGGTTTATAATTGTTGCCATCTAGTGGACAATAGTATAGTTTCATTTTAACCATTTTGCAGATGGAAAAAGGAGAATAAGAAGAAATGTTTACTCTTTTATACTCTTTACATGGACATTTACTTTTTACAGGGGGAAGCACTGATATGCCTTACAGTTAAAGAGAGGATCTAGCAATACATTTTCAACACAATGTATGCATTTTCATATTCCAGTGAGTAACCAGTTATTTTTCAGGGTCTTTTAAAAATATTTCTAAGGAATAAAAGTAAGAAAAACAGCACTGAAAAAGCAAAATCACAATTTCACCTTCAGATTTTTCAGCCATAATCACCACATGCTGTAAAATGGTAAGAATATTAGATAAAAACCACTAAATATAAAGACAAATAATAAGACTTGAACAGTTTGAAGTGGCCTGAACAATTTTCATTCTGCCATCAAATGGAAGACTGTGCAACTCCAATTAATCAAATTATTATTTTTTTTAAATAATTAATTTTTAATTTCAAAGTTCAATAATAATCATTTGAATAATGTTGCATACAAAATGCACAGAACATTTATGTGAGGACAAATGTAACCTATTTTACATTTCTATTAATTTTTGCTACAACTAGTCAATAAGCAGGGAGGTCTCTTTTGGTCCACTGAGTGGCACTATTGCTTCATGTAACTGCAGAAAAGAACGCAGTGGCCTGGACAGTGCAGGCTGGAACTTCCTGCACCATCTGGCATCTTCTTGAAATCACACTGGTGCTCCTGTTTCTTCTTATTACTGTCACATTTACAGCTTTTCCTAGCTCTGCAAAATAAAGGAAATGTGTAGTTTTTGCATGTTTCTAAACAAATCTAAGTTCACTACCAGAATACGATATGATAATTCTAATACAGACACGACACACTATATGGACAAAAGTATTGGGACACCTGACCGTTACACTAACAGGGACTTCAGTGACTTTGCTTTCAAATACATAGACTTTAATATGGAGTTGGTCCCCTCTTCGCAGTTATAACACCTTCCACTCTTCTTGTAAAGCTTTTCACAAGATTTTCCAGTGTTTCTGTGGAGAATTTGTGCCCATTCATTCTGTAGAGCATTTATGAGGTCAAGCACTGATGTTGGACAAGAAGGCCTGGCTCACGATCTCCGTTCCAGTTCATCTCAAAGGTGTTGGATGAGGTTGAGGTCAGGGCTCTGTGAGGGCCAGTCAAGTTCTTCCACACCGAAACTCATCCACCCATCTCTTTATGGACCTTGCTTTGTGCACTGGGGCACAGTCATGCTGGAACAGAAAAGGGTCTTCCCCGAACTGTGTCCACAAAGTTGGAAGCATGGCGTTGTCTAAAATGTCTTGGTATACTGAAGCATTAAGATTGCATTTCACTGGAAGTATGGGGCCTAACCCAAACCCTGAAAAACAGGTGTGTTTTGTCCATATAGTGTTAATGTTAGACTTGCTGTGCCTACAGAGTAAACTGTTAGGCCTATGCTAGCCTGCATATCACCAATTCTTAAACGCTATTCCTATGTGACCTTCTCCAGGTCTCCATATGCCCTTCTATATTACCCTGGCATGAGTTTTTTACTTCTGTAGCACAATGTGCACTTAGTCTAGTCCTAACTGAACACAGTGTTTGTACATGGGCGTTACTAATAAACAAGTCTGTAAATCAAGCCCTTGCTGAACCCAGTTGTTAGCCGGGCAAAAACATCTTTCCGCATGAGTGAAGCCTTGAGAGCAAATGCCTGCTATTACACCACCAGCCAACTTCTACACACCATCTTTCACTTTAGCATAACAGTATGGCTACACTGGCTATGTATAGTATAATTTAACATCTTTTAATTTAACGATTCTCCCTCACATTTTCTTGAAGTAACTTTAAAGCTTACTTTAAGAAAAGTGGTGAAATTATGCCATAAAGGTAGGCCTAAGACGATGTTGCTGCCATTTTTGCTAAATGTATTTTTCTTCTATAGATTATATTGGTGCACTGGACATTTGGAGAGTCACGTAGTTTACAGCAAACCTAAGCTTGTCTTCATAACGGAATGTATTATGACAGATCTGTTAGTCAACTTCTGGTACCAGCCACCATGGTGGTGCAGTGGTTAGCGCTGCCACTTCACAGTTAGAAGGCCCTACGCTGGATTCCCGCTTGGGGTGGCTAGGGGCCTTTCTGTGTGTAATTTACATGTTCTGCCTGTGCTCTAGTTCTCTCCCACGGTCCTTAGACATGCATGCCAGAGGAGGTGGAGAGGATAAATTGCCTCTCCTCCTCTTGCTATATGAGTGCTGGGATATATAACCCTAGATAGGATAAGCATCTTGGATAATGCATGACTGTTACCCACCAATTTCCCCAGCAGTATTAACTGTTTCTAACCACCTGCTGAATCAGTTGCAGCCATGAAACTCATAAAATAAAAGCACGATTTTCTATTTTTATGCCAGAAATAATACATTTTCTATAAACGTTTGGAAATTTACAAGATTCTTAGCAAATCGGAATAATAACAACCCATACTTTTTCAAGCTCACCCTTTAAAGAAATATCACTGATTAAAACATACAGTACTGAGAAATGACTGTGCTTGGCCAAACCACATAATTAATGGTGCTTAATATGAGTGGTATTTTCAGCCAAGCACAGTGACTTGTTAGCATCCTTATTAGCATCATGAGGACACACAGGAGTGAGAGTCATGCAGCTGTTGTTGAACCGCATTCACTATCACGGCATCATGCACTGCTGTCTCTTTGCAAACAGATGGCTTTGCGGCTTCATTGAGTGTCTTGGCGTGCTTGAGGAGAGTACTGTCCGGGTTTGTGTGTTAGTTTGCACTTAGCAATAACCATCTTGAGACGTAAACAAAAAAATAAAAATGAGAACTATTTCCAAATTCCTTTTATCTATGCCGGTATCTTTACCTGACTTTACCTGAAAAATGACTATTTGTGCATTTATTTATTTATAACCCACTCATGCCTAACTTAGCAAGTGACCTAGATAGACCTTGCACCTAGGTCTGGATCAGGTATGAAATTCTGGACTGGTAAAGACCTGTTGTGCTGGCAGCTAGACAGAATGACACAGCAGGTCTCTGAACCTGTAATTGGATTAAGCCTCCTTGGCTTTCACCCAGGACAAGTGCTGTCTATAACAGGCTCAGGCTGAGACAGAGGCCTTCTTGACAGCTCTCCTGGCAAATCAGCTCAAGTACTACATGTACTTCACCCTATTGGGCACAGAATCGTGCAAAATTTTCTGTCTTGGACAAATAGAATTATATTGTGTGTGTATATGAATATGAGATTATTACATTTCTGTCTCGCTGAGTAGGTCTGAGATTTAGGATTTTGAGTAGGTCATTGAGAATGAGAAGTGTTCACAACAGAGAGCTGTTTACGAGCTGCTTTCATTAGCTTTGCCATGGCTCAGTCTTTTTATGTACTTCCTGTCCATGTGAAGGCCTCTTTTGGTGTGAAGCACCATAACTAGAGCTTCCGGCTAGCATTCACCACATTGTGATTTTAATTATCTGCTTGTTTGATGTGCCCAGTCACAGATGCTGGACTGGATCTCTTAAACTCCCTCTTCATCTTTTCTGGTTATAAGTAATCTGCTGCACCAGACAGTGGTGAGTCTAAGCCCGCCTGGTTCATTCGGTGTCATGCAGTGAGCCTTACTGACTCATCCCAAAGCACATGACAACAAAAGATTGAGGGTCTTTACGCTGCGAAAGGCAATTATCCATTTATGTTTTCTCTTCTTCTTTTGTGGCTGAAAGCAATGACTATGACATGAATAAGTATGTCACTCCAAATGACTTTCCCTTTAATACAGTGAAAGGAGCATCAAATAGCCTGATGACCATTAGCCTGATTTCAGTTTGGAATAAATAAATGTTTTATCATGTTTTCGTGATAACCTTTTGTTTACATGTAGAAGTGAATGACTTGTAACAGCTGAGGTTGGGGGGGGGGGGGGGGTGTTTTTTTTGAACAAAGCTAGACCCCAAAATAAATAAATAAATAAATAAATAAATAAATAAATAAATAAATAAATAAATAAATACACACACACACACACACACACACACACACACACACACGCACACACATATATATATATGAAGGTGAATGAAATAGTTCATGCAAAATCTCAAAATGCCAAAACGCTGATGCCTTTTAGTCAAAGCTTACCTTGTCTTTAGTTGATCCTTATTAAGCCTTGCAGTTATACCTTCAAGGGTCACAAATATATTAAGTGTAAGGATCAAAAATCTCTTTAGCTGCAGTAAACCCAGAGAATATCATTTTGACTATTTAATAAAGTAATAGAATAAGGATAATTTTCTTTAGGAGATAATTCTGTTTTTTGTATCACTTTGTATTCCATTGTATTGCTCATTTCTTAATCACAGTGCTTGGACTTTATCACCTGGACTGCTTGCATTTCTAAATGGTACAAGGTCTCTGTCCAGACAAGCTAAGACATGTTTAGTGTCTTAAGTTTGCTTCTTAATTTTGCACTGCATCTACTGTAGTTAAGTAATGGAAGCTTATAGCCCATGAATTAACATTGTGCACTTCACACACTTGTCTCACAATGTATCATGTTGAGTGATCTCAGATGGATGGCTGCCATTACTGTTTTTAGCTATGCAATGTGCTTTTGTCTAATTTTATAAATAACAGCATGTCATACAGTGTCAGAAACCACATAAGCAAGGCTATTAAGATAATGGTAGCCTATAGGATTTTTTTTTTTAATAACCTACACCTGTGGTTGGCTGACCCCGCCCAGGGTGAGTCCCTGCCTCGCACCCGTAGACCCCGGGATAGGCTCTGGGTACCCATGACCCTAGTAAGGATTAAGCTGTTACAAAAAATGAATTAATTAATGAATGAATAACCTACGCTACATGGACAAAAGTATTGGAACATTGCCTGTTTTTGAGGCTTTTGGTTAGGCCCCTTACCTCCGGTGAAGGGCAATCTTAATGCTTCACCATACCAAGACATTTTGGACAACGCCATGCTTCCAACTTTGTGGACACAGTTTTGGGAAGAACCTTTGGCCCACGCAGAGCCCTGACCTCAACCCCATCAAGCACCTTTGGGATGCCTTCAGAAACTCCAAAATCTTGTGGAAAGCCTTCAAAGAAGAGGGGAAGCTGTTATAGCTGCAATGGGGGACCACCACCATATTAAAGTCTATGTATTTGAATGCAATGTCATTAAAGTCCTTGTTGGTGTAATGGTCAGGTGTCCTAATACTTTTGTCCATATAGTGTATTTCACAGTGAGTTTGCTGATCATCAGCTTAGCTCATTCCTAACAACAAATAAACTTGTTTGTTTTTTTCATGGCTGTTGGACATTCTTTTAGTAAATAATCTATGGTAGACATTGTACCATCCATGCTTTCCCTGTTTTTACACTGTTATCTGCAGTCTCCAAGAACGTGACACTTGTCTGCAGCCTCCTTTGTTTCTGCACACTGGCTGGAAAACCAGCCAATAAATTTGCTGTCCAGTGTAAGATGGTAAGATCTTAAGAGGCCTGTGTCTTGCTATTTGTTCTCACAGTGCACTCTGATCCAGGCTAGCTGGGCCAGATGACGCAAGCAGAGTGTCACATTGACAGAGCTGTGCTGAGGATTCCTGCAAGAGGTAAAAAAAAAAAAACGAAGCACGCACAACCCCTTTTCCCTTAAGCACGCTTACCCAATCACGCATATACACACAGAGGCAAAAATATGAAAAACAGGCCTAGCTAGGTGCCCTTTTCTTTTGATTTCACAAAGCTAAAGCTACTTATTGCCACATGAATATACATGCAATGGCCAGTTTATTAGCTTCATCCGCCTACAGTCATTTGCCATTTCATCAAACACACCTTATAGGTGCTCTTTGTGGCTATACAATTATTGACTGTGGACCTTCTGTTGTATAATATGCACAGCCATCCTAGGCAGTCCGTGGGTAGACAGGGATGACCATGGAGCTACTGCTGGTGTGAGGTACTATTCTTAGCACAGAAGTGAAGGCAGTATGCTGTGAGATTATCAGGTAGAGCAGAATTGCTGCTGTTTTTACATGCCAGAGTGTGTTACTGCTGAATTGAGAATAGACCAAATTTTCATGGGCCTGTGGACAAAACACAAAACAAATTATGCTGGGAAAAGATGTGCTAACTGTTCATATACAAGATTTACCAAAGTTCATCTTGTAAAGTGGGCAGTAGATGTATTGTCAGGTACTTCACTTTCTGCATTACAGCATGTCAGATGCATACAAACACACTAAAGACATTCAGTGACACAGCGTGTGACGGCTTTTGCTTGTAGCGTGTGCCTGGTCATTGTCTGACTAATCGTACTGAACACACAATAGCAGCTTTGTCAGGCTTGAAAACATTAGTTCTCTTCCCTGCAAAATGAGTGGGCTCTGGCAGTTGGGCCCATTTGCGTCTGTTGCACTCCTCCTCTCAGCTTCGTTCTCTCACCCTCTCCCCTCACCGTAGTAGAGATGTTCTTTGCGTCATCTGCACGCTCTTGCTATTGTGTTTTCCCAACACTGATCATTTCCAGCCGTGAAGTAGCTGCAATCGGGACATGCAGTTAAAACCCAGAGCTGGCTTATGTAAAGAGGCTAATGAAAATGTTGATGACTAGCAGCTGCTGTGCCCCTTAGCCTGCCTGCTGCTGCGATCTTCTCCAGCTTCTGTTCTTTTCGACAGTGTTTTGCAGTCTCTTTCCAGGTTTTATGTATTTTGCCTGTCCCTTCAGAGACAGTGAGCAGAACCAACTATCACACTTTCCCAGGTGGTTCCTGGGCCTTCTTTATCTTGCTACTAGGTCTTTTGTCAGTTTACAGAATACTCACTTAATGCCAAATGTCAATAAAGTGAGTAACATTGGTGTATAAAACTTGCTTTTTTAGTTTTGCACTAAAGCTATTTCCAGTGATAACAAGTATTGAAAATGTATGACGGCTAATTAGCATCATGCAAATTGCATGCATAAATCATTTGCCTTAAACGATCAATACGAATTAATTTAGAAAACATTTATTCTTGTGGTTTTTGGCGCTGTATAGTAAACTGCTATCTATGAAAGTGAAAAAAAAAATGGACACAATTCAAGATTCAAGATGGCTACTGCTACCCAGATAGCACCCTGATATGGCACAAACCTCCTTTGTCCAGTATTTACTTTTGGACTGCTTCTGGACTGTCATTTAATAGTATATGGCCTGCAGGTGGTATATTTAATGGTATTTAATGGTATATGGCCCAGGGTGGGATGGTGGTACATCCCACAGTTGTCGCTGTCGCCCCACAGTGAGAAGGTTTGATTCCCAGCTGGGGAGGTTGAGAACCTTCCTGTGTGGATTTTGCATGTTTTTGTTGGGAGTTCTGGTTTCCTCCCACCAAAGTCCAAAGACCTTTTCGTCAGTTGAATTGGAGATGCTAAATTACCCCTAGATGTGGGTGTGTCTGTGTGTCTGTCCTGTGATGGACTGGCGACCTGTTCAGGGTGTCTCTCCACCTTTCACCTAATGTGTTCTGGGAAAGGCTCCAGAACCCCCTGCGACCCTGGTTAAGATAAGTGGATTAGGTTTGGGCTGTATTAATAATGCTATTTTAGGTGTGCAATATGCTTATTTTAAAAGTGTGTGATAAGTTACGCTAACAGTTTGCACAACATTAACAAAGCTTTCATTACTTAGCTACTTTTTAAACTTTTGTTACTTAGCTCCAGTGTAAAACTAAAGAAGCAAACTTCTGTCTTGAGTGCATGATTGACTACATTTAGGGTGAGAAAAAAATGTGTAAATCAGATCTTTTCCGGAAAGTCACAAGGCCCTTTGTTGACAATTATTGTTTTTTCCAAACCATGGTAGTGTTGCAATATATGAGATGCTTTTAAGTGCTAATGATCTGCAGTCTCTTTATGAATCATTCATTAGTGATGAGTATGGCGTTAAGCCCTGTGTATAAACATGCATGCTCTGTAACTGTTTATGTGGTATGCATGTTATTCAAGAAGGTGCTAGCTTTGAGCAGAGTCAGAGTGTTCTAGTCTGTACGCTAATCCTTTGCCCTACTTCCCATGGAAGAGCTGGAGTTTGTCATGTGGCTAGTAAGAAACTACGTGTTGCTAAACAATTACATGAGCTTTGAATGTTCTCTTATCTCAAAGCATTACCTGCACACAAATATCACAAAATGTTTTGTATCTATTTAAAATAAAATGAGGCTTAACAAGCCTGTTTCTTTTAATATGTGAGCATCATAAAGCTGTATGATAAACACTGACTGTCACAGAGCACGTATATAAATATATATGTTACCCCTGCAGGTCAGTAACATTGACCAGCAGTCATGTGATGTGTTGTTTTCTGCATCCCTGGAGACACATGTGGACGTCATAGGAGTTGCCTCTGGCGCAGGAGATAAGTCGTGGCCTTATATCCTCTGGCATGCGTGTTGGGAGAGCTCTAGAATGCACTGGATCTCAGCCCAAATGTTAACAACAGACTGGGGGAAAAAGTGACAGTAGGCCAACTGTTAACAAGAAACATTTTATGAGACCTCCTGCTTTACAAAACTGATGTATGTCTTTAAAGTATTTCACCTGGTGAGATGTTATAAAGTGTTTGTAATATTTTATATGGTGAGATGTCATAGGCTGTTTAATTCCTAGGACATCCATAAATTTAATTTATAAAGAAAGTGGTAGGACAGTCCCCTTTCTTACTTTTACTTTTCTGCCCCATTGCCGTACATCTGTGGGATTTTTTCCTCCAGACTGAGCCAGCCTCACTCAGAATCAACTATAGCACAGCCTCGGTAACCAGAAGAACAGTGGAAAACTTGCATGTGTGCGTTTTACATCTGAAAGAACCCCAAGGAGCACATATGTAGGTTTTATAAACTGGTGCTTAAGGAACACCAGCGGAGTTCAGGGGCTTATCTTGTTCGGAAAGTTTTAACATTGAAAAAAGTGAATTATTGTCATCTTTAAATACATACATGGACTTTGCTATGGAAACCACTTTTTTAAACAGGACAAAGCATTTGAAGCTATTGGTAACTCATAGGATTGTTGTGCTGTAACGACAATGATCATTTTAAATGGCTAACAAAGAGTTCTCCTCTGGGAGTCGGAAATTGTAGTAAGTCATCTGTGTATGGAACAACATGTCCCTGACATAACCTCACCATGTATCTTTGTTGTACAGAGCTCCATACACGACAGTTTAGTCTAAAACAGCCACAATAAGCACATGCATAACTGCGAACTGGCTGATATTTGGCTCCACAAAAGAGAAGGGTGGGCCTGGAAAATCTCATTTAGTCCATAATTTTTCCCCACAAAGGGACTGATGCCTCCTCTGCAAAGGAAACCCCTTCCATGCCTGTTGATTGGTGGCAAATAGTTCCAGTGGGTTTTTTTTCCCCCTAAAATGACATGTGCTGGCAGAGTTTAAAGCAGAACAAACAAGCACCATGTTCCCTGCTCTCAAGGGAGCCCCACCTGGAAACTGAGCTTTTACCACTGGTCTGTTTTGATTCTCTATATGCCTGACTGCAAATGTGCAAATGTACAGCCTGTGATCACTCCATGCTCTAAAGCTGAAGAACTATAAATACATTAAAGACACTTAGCCAGAGCTATAGATTTAACATTGTGACACAGTTTGACGCGACTGATTTAGGCAGTGTGCAGGTTGCTAACTGTTGAGTATTATTATTTGTTTGACTCATAGTTCCAGTGCCAATAAAGGTATTCATGGGATCCAGAAAAGCAAATTATTGGGGTCAGTATATCTTATGCTAGTCTCCTCCCATGCCACATTATTGTCAATGCTTTTTTAAAGGGTCCATATTACAAAGAACTTACTTTCTCTCTTTGGATTAATTGTTTTTGTGATGTAACATTACAACATAACACTAAAACCACAAGACTTCTGAATGTTCTGTTCTGACACCAGTTTGTGCTACAGTAGCTCTTTTGTGCTATCTGTGGAACCAGCTGGGCCAGATTTCACTTCCACATGCATCAGTAAGCTTTGGGTACCCTCAGACCACTTTTGGTAGGTACTGACCTCTGCATATCGGCAGCGCCCTACAAAACCTGCCAGCTCTAGACATCAAAAGTTGTGCACATTACTGGCCCATTTTTCCTGTTTCCAACACATCAGCTTCAAGAACTGACTGTTGACTTGCTGCCTAATACATCCCACCCATTGACAGGTGGCATTGTAAATACATAATCAATGTTATGCATTTCACCTGTCAGTGGTTTTAATGTTGTGGCAGGTCAGTGTGTATCCAAGATTGTTTCAGCTTCTTTTTGAAGCAGCACAATACAGGACATACTGAAGAGAGTTAATGTGCATACATGAGCCATAAAAACACAGTAACAAAAATATTTAACAGAGGTTGAAATATTCATGTGAAAATGAACGATGACTGTTTTTATATATAAAACTACACACATGTCACGAGTAAACCTCAGGGGAAAATATAAAATATATAGATGGAGAATGGGGACCTTATATTTTGCAATGCATATTGCAACAGTGATGCTCAGCAAAATAACTGCAATACCGGTATTGCGTCCAGTGCAACCTCAGTCAGTTCACTTTGCACAAAGTACTAACATTGTGTTCACTGAGGCATGGCAGTGTTTTCCAGAAGCTGGAAAGACTAGAGCCACCAAACAAGTCAAAGACCCTAACACAACTGCGCAGTCATGTTTGGCTGTGTGTCGAGGACATCTCCCACACTGCCTGTGCCCACACATGCTATTGATCTGTTGCTGCAGTGCTGCGTGCATTGTGCAATGCTCCGTGACATCATGAGCCGGAATACCATTTGCAAGCCCAGAAGCCTTTGAGAAGTCCCACCCACACGTTGAGCAAAACAAGCCTATTGATTGGTTACGATGGACGGTTGCAACAATCTGATGGACAGATTAAAGAGGGAGTGTATACAGTCCAGTCGGTCAGGCCGATGGTCTGTTTGTGTACTTTACGATTTTTTTCTGTTGGCATTACAGTGATGGAAATTCTGGAACATCTTGAGCAACCTACATCCCTGCAGGACTGCCCCCGTACCTTGCTGGGAAACGCAGACCCACCTGCTCTGTTTTCAGGACATGCAGGAGATAGACAGAACCACAAGGTGTCCATAGCATCACAGGAACATGCTGCGCTCTATCACTTCTTTCTCTCTCTTGGCTGAGCTTGTTACAGTGATGACTCACCAGTGTGTCTCATCCTGCTGAGCCCACAGAGAGCATAGAACAAAGCCAGTTTCTTCTCATAAGGGAGATACACTATTGGCGTACAAACTCCTTGGCTTTGCAAGACATGAGACATAGCATTTTTTCAAAATAAATTGAAAAAGGTGTAAATAAATAAATGAATGATTAGAGAAATCAATAAATGAATAAATAAATAAATAGCTTCCAGGTGTTCACTCCAGAACCTTGCAGTATTTCGGAACAAGTGTCAATAGAAATACAAATATAAGTAAATGAATTGTTTCCAAATATTCACTCCGCAGCCTATATAGTTCCATTAGATCCATTTTGAATTCACTGTTTTTGTGATGTCACAACAATTCACACACACACACACACACACACACACACATATATATAGCTCTGAATATTCACTTTGAACTTATAAGGAGTGATTTGGACAGCAATTTAAAAATGAAGCCCACTGCGGTGCTCCGTTTACACATTTCAGTCTTAAAGGCACAATTACAAAAACTTGTTTTTTAAAAGACAAGCAGAGCTTAGAAAAATGGTAAACATTAATTACCAGAGTACAATTACTCATACTCATTTACTGACCTTTATATGAAAACATAAAATACAAACAAAAAGAAAAATGTAGGATACACTATATGGACAAAAGTATTGGGACGGCTAAGCGTTCCACCAACAGGGACTTTAATGACATTTTATTCAAATACTTAGAATTTAATATGGAGTCAGTCCCCCCTTTGCAGCTATAACAGCTTCCACTCTTCTTGGAAGGCTTTCTACAAGATTTTAGAGTGTTTCTGTGGGAATTTGTGTCTATTCATTCTGTAGAGCATTTATGAGGTCAGGCACAGGTGTTGGATGAGAAGGCCTGGCTCACAATCTCCGTTTCAGTTCATCCTAAAGGTGTTGGATGGGGTTGAGTTTAGGGCTCTGTGCGGGCCAGTCAAGTTCTTCCACACCGAACTCATCCAACCGTGTCTTTATGGACCTTGCTTTGTGCACTGGGGCACAGTCATGCTGGAATAGAAAAGGGTCTTCCCCAAACTGTGTCCAAAATGCCTTAGTATGCTGAAGCATTAAGATTAAGCATTTCATGGAAGTAAGGGGGCCTAGCCCAAACCCTGAAAAACAGGTCCCAGTACTTTTGTCCATATAGAATATGATGCCTTTGAGAGAATGCCATTGTAATCTATGCAGAGACCCACCAGCAGATGACAGTATAAGACTGTTAAAAGAGCTGAAGTACTTTTCTGTGGTGTTTAGTCTTTCCAGTGTGGGGCGTCTGGCCAAGAGTGGCTGAGGCTGAGGTGAATTCCTGCACTGTTACATCAGTTCACCAGTAGACTTTGACTCACGAGGTGGCCAGACGTTTTTCGGGGTCCTGTCTCAGACAGGCTGTGCAGGAAACCAATGGGCCAGGAAGACTAGACGTCTTGCTACTGTCTAGATTCCCAACATACTGATGTGTGTTGTTTTCCTCTCCAACGTCTGGAAAACTGTCTCCTATTTGGTCAGCTAGTGAGAGTGATTTTACCACCAAGCTATTTTTTTTTTTTTTTATCTCAGGCAGACAATGACTTGATGCAAACAACAGATAGCTGTGGTACATGCACATTTAGGCTAAGGCCATGATTCCATGGTGTTCCATGACCTATAACTAGGCATTCTGTCAGGGGCCAAGAAAGACAGCATGGCTGTTTTTCATTTATACCAGCTTTCACAGTTGATGCGAGATGTAATCTGTGCCATATTTGTTCTTTGAGAGTGTGTGTTTACTGAGGGGGTCAAAAGTTACTGCCGTGCTGGAAGAAGAGAGACTATTGCTAGAATATTTCATCACCTGAGGCTCACTGTGCTGAGTCACTGAAAAACACGCACTGAGTTTTGCATTGGGACTGGTATGAGTCAGCTCTTCTCCAATAGCACACCCTGCTGGATCTAAAAGGCCCTGAACCTGCTGAATAAATCTGTCCTCTTCACCACTGAGGAGCACTGCAAAAAAAGAAAGATTTTGATTGATAAAAAAATCATTTTTAAGCCTTAATTCAACTTTCTGTGGTTTTGTCAAAGAATACACTGGACTAGGCCAGTTAACGTGGCCTATCGCCAGTGATAAAACATGGCTTCGTTTCATTTGGTTTAGTTTAGAGAACTAGTTCTTTAGGTTCAATGATTCGAATATAAGTCATTGTGCATGCAAACAGACCACTCTTTACACTTTAACCACTTGGCAATTTTGTCACATTTGGTCACTTTTGTAGACACTGAAGTGTCTAGAATGAAGTGTAAAGAATGCATAGAATCTAAATGGAACCACTTGCTGAATTATGTAAATTAATGCATAATTACATTTAAATACTAAAGCAGCAGCTCCATATGAGTTAAACCACTTGTCAACTCATGTGGTACAAGAGGTCTTCTTGGTACAGTGTTTTATGAGAAATAGACATGGCCAAATACATTTCTAAATCTGTAGCCCCTTATAGTCCCCACTGCAGTCTCATCCTGTTTTGCTCCTTCACCACTGCCCCGACGGTTACTGTGGAATTAGGTCACGTTTTGGTGAGAGGGGCACAGTGAGACTGAGCTGGAGTTAAGCAGAAGAGGCCAGTCACTTGTTTTCCCCGACTGCTGGGTTTCCCCTCAATCTTCCCTGCCTCGAAACAGACCTGGCAGCAGCAGAGAAAGGGATAAGGCCTGGGAGGGGTGGGGGGCTTTCAGGGAAATGCCTGAGCTGTTTTGGTTGGGTGATGTTTTTCTCTGTACATATGTAGCATTGCAGTCTAGTTGCCTCATATTGTCCTCCCCTTGTCTGATGTCAGCAACAAGCACCTGCAGCTTTGTTGATTTCCCCTCTTTCAGTGAAGCCATAACCACAAATATGTCATGCTGCAAGTGCAGAAGCCTGAATGTCAAACCCCCCAGCAGATGTTTTTCAATTCAATTCGACTTTATTGTAATAATACATTTAGGCAACGTATTATTACAACGTATTATTACAAATGTATTATTGTAATAATCTATTTAGGCAACTTCTCTAATGCATAAACATTAAGACAAGGATACCAGATACAATGGGTCGTGGTGGCCTAGTGGGTAGGATACTTGCCTCTCGACCAAGAGGTCATGAGTTTGAATCCCACCTTCAGCATACTACCACTGAGTTCCTGAGCAAGACCCTTAACCCTAAGCTGCTCCAGGGAGACTGTCCCCTGTAGTTATGGAATGGAAGTCGCTTTGGATAAAAGCGTCTGCTAAATGCCCTAAATGTAAATGTGAACATTATACAGTAGATAGTGGACAATGAGTGCAAAGTACTAGTGGGAAATAGATATTACACTGATCAGCCACAACATTAAAACCACTGACAGGTGAAGTGAATACCGATTTTCTTGTTACAGTGAAACCTGTCTAGGCGTGGGATATATTTGGCCGCAAGTGAACAGTCATTTCAACAGGAAAAGTGGGCAAGCGTAAGGATCTGAACTTTGACGAGGACCAAATTGCCTACTCAACTGGGTCCGAGCATCTCCAAAATGCAGGTCTTGTGGGGCGTTCTTGGCATGCAGTTGTTAGTACCTACCAAAAGTGCTCCAAGGAAGGACAACCTGTGAACTGCCCACAGGGTTATGGGTGCCCAGAGCTCCATGATGCACATGGGGAATGAAGACTAGCTTGTGTGGTCTGATCCCACAGAAGAGCTACTGTTGCACAAATTGCTGAAAAAGTTAATGAACTGAATCATGGAGCAATGAGAGAAGCTGCACTGGTTTGATGAATCATGTTTTCTTTTACATCATGTGGACAACCAGGTGCGTGTGCATCGTGTACATGGGGAAGAGATGGCAACAGGATGCGCTATAGGAAGAAAGCAGAGGGAGTGTGATGCTCTGGGCAATGTTCTGCTGGGAAACCTTGTTTTCTGGCATCCATGTGGATGTTACTTTGATCTATTTAAACATTGTTGCAGTCCAAATACATGGCAGTGGTATTCCCTAATGGCAGTGGACTCATCGAGCATCTGTGGCATGTGCTGAACAAGCTAGTCTGATCTATGGAAGCCCCACCTCTCAACTTACAGGACTTGCTTCAGGATCTGATTATAATGTCTTGGTGCCAGATACCACAGCACACCTTCATTTATGCCGTGTAGAGTCCATGCCTCAATGGGTCAGAGCTGCTTTGGCAGCACAAGGGGGACTTACATAATATTATGCAGGTGATTTTAATGTCTTGGCTGATCAGTGTATATACAGTAAGACAATAATTGCAAAATTGTACTCTAGAGATACAGAACTCTACTGGTACTCAGGCAATAGGTACAATATATGTACCGAATGTGTACATGTGTAAATGCATTGTGTATATATAGTTTCAAATAGTTAGTACATTGATAATTTGGTGTGATGTTTGTATTCTTATATATACTGGTGGTTCCATGGTTTGTTGTGTCTTCTCAGCTGTAGGGATAGCCCGGGACGTTTTTGCCACCCTTTGCAGGATCTTAGGTTCCACAGCAGTGGATCTGCCATGCCAGGCAGCAATGCAGGTGGTCAGAATACTCTCCACTGTGGAGCTGTAGAAGTTGCAAAAGAGCTGATATGGCAGATTGACTCTCCTCAGTCAACTGTGGAAATGAAGCCATTGCTGGGCCTTTTTGTGACATGTAAACTGACTGTGTGAGACCCTCAATTATGTCAACCTCAAGGAATTTAAAGCAGTTCACTCTTTGGGTCACCATGGTCCCCTTAACGGTCAGAGGTATGTGCACTTTGCTCTTCCCCTGTTTAGCACAGAAGCTGAGGCTAACAAGCAGTGGAAGCTTACAACTCACCAATGAACAAAGTTATGCTGCATAAGCATGTGATTTTGAGATTATTTCACAACTCCATGCACTTATGCTATGCTTTAGGCATGCAGTTTGCAAGATGCTAACTGAAATAAGGTGTAAGCTAGCCATGCTAAAGACGTTATGTTTGTCTTTAAAGTGTACTTTTGGATAAGGGGAATATTTGTGTACAAAATTTGATTTTAAGTTAAATTAAATAAATGCACCACTCCAAAACAATACAGCAGGCATGTGCATACAAATCAACGACCATCATAGCTCTTCTTAGCTGCTCTGCCCCTCTCTCTTGATCTTCATCTGCTTATTACCTGCTTTCTCTTTCACCTCTCTCTTCATGTCTCGAGTGTGTGAGGCACTCTGAAGCTGAGCGCTCGTCACTTTGTTCACACTCCCACATCTCCCCTCGACGTGGATTAACATCTTTCTGCTCACCCACCCACGTGCGCCACCCACGTGCTTGTGTGCGTCTGTGCGTTTTTCTGTGTGTAGTCTAACCTTTAGCTTCAGAAAGCTCGTACTCCCCCCACTCCCGCCCTCTTCTCACTCACAGAGAGAAGAATATGAGTGTGATTACTCGCCTGACCTTTTTCTACTGACCGCCGTGCACGAGTCATACATTAGATAACGGCCCTGCTGCTTGAGTATGATGCTTTTTTGCAGAACTCTGGCACCCTATTAGTCATTGCTGTCTTTTTTGCAATCTCTTTTTATCTTTTTTCATCGCTTTGGGTTCTAAAGTCATTCAAAAGCCTCTGCACCCAGTGCCAACATTAGCATTTTTCTCTGTCATGATAGTGGCATTGATGATCAACTTGACTAGCTTAGCCACCCATTAACATTATGCCAATCCCAAAAAGTACAAAATTCAGTGTTCTACCGTGTCATAAATATGGGTAGTTTTTGAATGCTGCTTATATACTGAAGGAATTAGCATGTTGGTTCAAGCTATTCCATTAACACATGCTGATCTGCCAAGTCATATTCTGTTTGTGCCATATCTGTACAAGCCAAAGCTCTTCAAATGAGTAGATTTCAATTTAGGCCAAGATTCAGTTTGATTCTTATTTCCTTGCAATATAATTAACTTCAGATGAAGTCCGTTCTGAGGAGCTAGAATGTCAGGGGGATTATTTCTACCAGTGTGGCTGATGAGAAATCAAGCATTCTGACACATTTTTAAGTTATATTACTCACAGTATCACTATTACATTTGTTTCTCAACTGCTTTACTCATTTAAATGAAATCAGGAATCAGCTTTACCAAGCTTATAACCTGCATGATCAAAACAGTGACATATCTTCTCTTCTTACTGTTTACATGCAGCATTGTTCCTCAAATATGCAGTTACACATTTTTGCAGAACAGTAGGTTAGACCATCTGTTGAAAATATCAGCTGTGTAAATGAAGCAAAATTGGGTGATTTAACAAATACTCAGATACACAGGCTTTCAAATGGATCCCTACTATTTATATAATGCATTACATGAATAAAGTAAGTATTGCTTCTATACCAGCACAGTGCACTGTATGTCCAGTTAGGGTCTAGCACACATGACTGAATCCCAAATCGCTGTTTGGTAGAGATATTATACATTGTTTGGGTGCAGAAGCCACCGTTTCACAACCTATGTAGTGAAAAATGTATAGAGCCAGATACAGCCACAGTTTATGACCATAGACTATTTTTGGGTGATGAGACATTCTCGGCGTAGTAATGGCGCTGACGTGTGTAAAACAAAAAAACTTCACCAACCCTGCTGTGCTTGTACTGGCACCACACACACACACTGTGTTGAGAATATTATCTGGTCAGCAGCAGTCCTGTAGCCAGAAACTGACCAGTGATGGATGCTATACAGAGAGAATGACTCATAGAAACATATGAGCCACTGTCTGTAACTGTGCACCTGTATAGTGAACATGTCAGTTTAGTGTTTCTATAAAGTGGCCAATCTGTCTTAATACAAAGGATAAGCTTCTGACAAAGTGGATAGTGCGTGCATTTGACTTGATGCGCAGAGTGTTGTTGCTAACACAGAGAACAGTATTGTCAGGATGCTCAGGTATATTTGTGTGTATAGTTGTATGCAAAAGTTTGGACTCTCCTGATCACATCCTTTACAGAAAACACACTTTTGCACACTTTAATGCACAATTACTGTTTGATAAATTTAACATCAAATGTGTCCTATGCATAAGATATGTGACAATTGTCATTTTACACACAGTTTTTCATGGTACACTATCAGAGTTATAGTGGGCCTAAAACTGACCCTAAGGTCATATAGAACCCTGGTCCTGCAACCCCACTACCCTGCATAATTTAGTGATTTCCCTGCTGCCAGCATATCTTACTCAGCTGAAGTGGTTGTGTTAAAATAAGGAAGCAGTAATGTGCAGGGCAGTGCACCCAGGACCAAGAATGGGAAACACTAAGTTCGACTAATAGGTTCAAACTGTGTGTTCTTCCTGCATGAACATGGCTGGAAAGTCCTCAGTGTTTACTGGATATCTGGGATCTTTGTGTTCTGTTCTGTTGCTGCATGCCCCAATTAAAGCACTCATGGGTCAAAAGCACTGCGGTAAACTCTACATAGCAGTGTTATTTGCTCCATAACCAAGAATGGCATCTGCATACAGTAGCTCTGTTTGAATGTGGCAGTGCCTTAAAGCAATTGTCATATTTTGCATTCTTTTTGAAGGTAGATCATTGTCTCGACAAGTTGTGCTTTGCGAGCGCCGACGCTTTACATGCTTTACAAGGAGAGAGACGTTTTTTTAAAACAATGGCTGCAGGATCTGGCACATTGCTGGCATTCCTTATTATTTCGTATTACATAGCTAGCAGTTGCAGAACGCTTAGCTCCTTTCCTCCCTTAATTAACCAGACATGACCGCATTTCTGCACATGATGTTCCTTACACTGTGTGCTGGTCTGAGGGAAGTCACTCCTTTGTCTTAGATATGGTTGTGAATGCTGTTCAAGTGAAGTCAAGTCAAGTAGGTTTTATTGTCATTTCGACTATACACACACAGTATGCCGTGAAATGAGATATCGTGCCTCCAGGACCATGGTGCAACACAGAGCAGAACAGAACAGACGCACACACACACACATACACTCACACATACGTTTGTTTCTACTGGGCCTCACATTGCAGAATGCCCCTTGTATTCGCTGGTTTTCCAGTACATTTTGAAACCAAACAAAAACAAGCACACACCTACATGGACACACACCCACTTGGACTTACAGGCAGTGGGAATTAGAGTCTAATAGCGTTGGAATGCTGTGTGTTCCTCCCAGAAAGCGTTAGTATGAAACCAGAGTAACCGAGAGGTATTTTTGGAGAGAATATTTGGGATGGAATGTCACTGCAGCAACTTTTCAGCAGCATTCTCTCTGGGGTGTGAAGAGCACTTAAGAATGAAAAGAATCCAACACCTTTGATGAACTTGAAGAATAAGACGATACTGACATTCCTCACCAGATGCATACTGACTGATTTTTTCGGTCTGTGTCCTCTTGTGTTGATAACACATACACACAAACACACAGACAGGACGTGCAGCGTGTCCCTCCGCTAGCCGTCTGGTCTGAGTCTGTGCCTCTGGAATGTGAATGCCGTTACAGTTTAACCTGAGCAGGCTGTACTGTCTACTGCTTTCATCTGCTGCGGCCCTGTGCCCCCTGTCAAAACAACTGCTGGTGCATATTTAAAGTTGAGAAAGTAGCAGTGCATGAGGATTAGGGGTATAAATCTCTGCTTTTACAATGATTGGATTTGCTTCTTTAGGCAATCATTCAGTGCATCATCTTAAATTTTACAGCTTGAATGGATTGTTTCAGTATGAGTCAAGATTCTTCTCACACAGCAAAAAGTATTAAGACAAACATGTCAGATAGAAAATCACTATTTATTTTATTGGTGATTTGTATTTATTCTAAAATCATTTTAGAAAACCTGAGCAATTCCTTCAGATTAATGGACCACAATGCACTAATATGCATGTATGGACATACAGTCTCAAAAAGGCTGCTGAGAAAACCCCTTCCATTATGTGAAGGTTCTTTAAATGTTTAAAAAAAGTTCTTTAAACATATCATTTATACAAAAAATTGGTTCTTTAAGGGCCTTCTGTTAAAATGTTCCTCCTATGGCAAAGCAACCTTTTGAAAGTGTAGTAAGGACATATTGGAGAAGAATCTAAGCAATGCCAAACCAGAGCTCAGCGGGGTCAAATGCACTGCAGATCAGATGGAACGAAAGGGATTCTAGGCCTAGAAGCAGAATCCTACCTTGAAAGGAGGAGGGAAGAGATAACAACATGGTCATCTGTGATAAGGGGACCAAAAGCTGCACTTATTCTCCCTCATTTTCCCTCATTCATGCCAGTGCAATTGGCTAAGCCTGTATTATGGGTGAGGTCTCTCTGAACCAGAAAAAGAATGTCAGAGCATTTCCTTTTGGCGCAAAGAATGCAACACATGGGTGGTGTGCAGCTGCAGAAACACTGAGGCGGCTGCATTACAGAACGTGCAGCAGACAGTCTGGGGTGAGAAGGAAATAGTCAACATCAAATGTAGGCAAGAATACCTGCCTTTTTTTGCTCACATAGACTCTAGTCTGGAGCCTTTCTTAAGTGAGAAAAACATTTCTGCAAAGGATTTAACAGGTATCAAACCAGCTATTTGCTAATGCTTTTACTAATACAAACAAACCTGCTAAGTCTGATCAGATCTATGTTAAGTTATTACTAAATGAAATGAAACATACTAATGTGTATTAAAGAGATTTAGAAAAGCTAGTGGTTCCCACACTTTTGACTGGCAGTGCATTTCACCCATATCTGGTACGTGACAGTGGCATGTGATGTCCTCACTAGGACACTGGCCACTGGCTGTTTACAATACCGTGTATCTATCAGGCACATGAAGGCCTTGTGCCTGCCGTTATTTATCACATGTTACACTCTGCTGCTGCTCTGTATGAGATCAGTCTTGAGTACATGCTGTGAAAAGGCTGATTTATGACGCTTTCTCATTCTGTCTGTGCTCCTGACACTGATATAGTATGACCATCCACTTCCTCTCATCAGACTTCAATGTGGCCGAATACCACGAGGAGACAATTTACGATGATACGGCACAAATCCCTGGATTAATATTAATATCAGTCTCCCCGTGTCATGCGGTATGCTTGTTCAGCATTGTGGCTCGGGGATTTGTAGAACAAGTTGTCTGTGTCTGCAGATGAACTTATCAAGAGGTCTTTATGTCATTATAAATACATTGTGCAGACTCTGACTGGTTTTAAACTGTTGTTTTATTGCCAGAATGTCACTGAGGTCAGAGGGTCAGCTCTTGAAGTGGGCTTTTGTATTTGTATCAGGTTTAAAGCTACTCAGGAATGCACATACTTACAAGAAATACATTACACAATCATGTCAACCTTAAAACCTAATTACTCACATCAGTTCGTAAGTTTGCTATGGGGCCCAGTTTAATAGAAACATCATTGTCATTTTTATCAGATATACCACTCATATATGTTACATCCAACAAAAAAATGTGCACCAAATATTGCAGAAGAGCGTCATATTTAAGTGTATTCACTGTAGTGGTTGTGTGCTTATGTTCACCTGAAAGTAACAAAACTAATCATTTGACTTGGGGTATTCAAACATTTATGTCAATGGCAGGTCCTGTTTGTAGGTTTACAATTAAATTGCTGCACAATTTATCTACCACCTTCCACCTCATCCATTCATGGAAAATGATCACTATAGGACTATTGCTGACTAAATATTATGTGGTTGGTAGACCATTCTCAGCGCAGCAGTGATGCTGACCAACAAACCAAAAATCAGTCAGGTGCTGTGGTCCAAAACTGAGGATGAGAGGATGGCTGACACACAGAAAAAGATGAACTACTGTTTCTAACTGTACACCTACCGGATACACTATCATGGTATGTGTTTTTAATAAAATGGCCAATAACTGTGCACAGTGTTTAAAAAACAGGATACTCTCATAGCAGCGCAACACATTTTTCCATGTCACTACCATGTCACATCAGTACAATGCTGAGAATGATCCACTAGATAAATAATATCTACTGGTCTGCATTGGACCTATGGTGGTCCCAATCCACTTATGGAAGGGGAGCCTTATAAATCGAACATCAACAGATGAGCTACAGTCAGTAGCTCTGTAACCCTACTGCACATGCATGGTAGGTGTTTTTGATAAAACAAATAATGAGTATAGATGCAGGGGTTGGTTTAGCTAATAAACTGGTATGTATGAAGGTTTTTGAAGGAAAAAAAAAACTTTGGGAAGATTCCTAAAGCATCTCTCCTTGATCTCACTGGGAGAAATGCCAGTGTGCTTTTCTTTGGGGATGAGAGGCTCTTTCTGACTCCTGGCTGGCCCCAGTCAGCAGGGCTGGACGAGGTAATCAGCCAGAGCCCCATAAACCCTGCCACTGTAATGGCCTCTATCAGTTAGATCAACAAGGAGCTGTGTCTGTTCTCAGACTGGCGCGTTACACTGCACCACAGTCAGAGGTGTGCGTTCCCACACTCCCCCTGCGGAGCTCTTCTCGCTTCATCCCCCGCTCCTTCATCTCACACTCACTTCATCGCTCATCACTCCTGTACTGCCAGACTGTGTCCCACACTTACTGTACAATTTCATCTCCAATTAATCAAGCCTGAAATGAATAAGCCGCCAACCTGCCACCAAGCCTGCAGAACAATTTGTCTCTTTTATTGCCTGATTGTTTTACCTGATATTCAGGCACTCCAGCTGCTTACTGAGTGGGAGTTTAATTGAATAGATATTGTTGCAAAACTGAAAGGTGTTTCTTCTCTAATTCAGCATGGCACACATACAGCCATTGCTTCCAAGATTATGAGAGCTCTGTCTGAAAGCTTGGGGATTTCATTTGTTGGATTTTTTCCACTGAACTCTGATTTATCTTAATGGTGTCTTACGTACGGATGCCTCCTCTGTGACCTGTGGTAGAGGTGTGAACCCCTAAGGGGGCTAGGACTCCCCTGCTAGCAGAGTGGCCACCTCCTCAGCTCGGTTGCTAGATCTGACACCTTGTTTTGGGAGCAGACTCTTTTCCCAGCCTCCCCCAGCACAGGCCCTCGTGCTGACCCCCGAAACTGACCCTAAAGGTTGATTTATGCTTCTGAGAAGATGCACATAAACACATTTGTACAGAGATGATGAGAATTCATGAGTAGCTGTAGCTTGCAGAAGCTCACAGAAGAGCTACGATGCACATCTCAGCTGCATATGTTATGCATCAAGCAACTGCTGACTGGTTGAGCAGAGAAGTATATCTAGTAGCACAAGGGTTGGAATGATAGCAAAAATACAAAAAACAAAACAGAATGTGATGAAGAAATTTTTATCAACCAGTGTTTTGTTACATCATATTTTTTTCTTATTATATCTGTTCTCTCTTTACTGCAATGCAACACAGCTGTTTACTGTTGCTTCCTTTAATAGGTCAAGTCTTTTTGTTTCTTAGTCAGTCAAACTGCACACTCCCACATTTGACGGTGCTGTAAAGTATATTTATGAATCATAATTTACTAAAATGTTCCCAACAGTGTGTGGGTAGTACGCTTATGATGATGGCTTTTTATCTGCCACCAACAAATAATATGTGCCAAGCAGGACGGCTCAAGAATCAGGATTGAGAACAACTGCTCTAGAAAGTTGTTTAGGGTTGTTTTAAGGGTTCTTTAAATTAAAAAAAAAGGTTATTCACACTCGCCTATCTCATTTACAAAATGAGATACGGTTATAGATATGAGAGACGCTTCTTAAAAGAACCATCGACTGAAAGGTTCTTTAGGGAACCCGAAATGACTCTTCTACGGTATCACACAAAAAAACGAGTGTGGGCCTTTTTCGGTTTCAGCCCCAATGCTACTGGATATGTCTTGCTGCCTGGTCAGTGCAGACAGCACTGCTGCCATGCAGAATGTACATTTTAGAGTTGTGCATGTTGGCGAGCTATGAGTAGCCATAAACCCATTCTCTACATCTCCATACAAAAAACATTTATTTGCATCTTCATGTATAAATCAGACATATTTAAAGCAAATAGACATCATATATTATTGTTTATGTATTTGAATGTAGTTAGAATCTAGTTTATATTATCCTTTGGCCCACTTCAGATGCTCAAACATCAACGTTACAACTTAAAAAATGGATTGGTATCAGGTTCTAGAGATCTAAGGTCTCTTGTATGTGTACAATATGCGTTATCCAGTGCAGAACTCAAACAGAACACTTCTTTGATTTTCTTGCTGTGACCCATGTTTTAAAATAGTGTTGTGTAGGTTTGGCTAACTTTATCGTCCAACAAATACACTTAACCTTTCCGTGCATTATAAAAGAGAAGGATACAGCTTTTTTATTCTTGCTTGTGCAACTCCCACACAAAGCAGGTGTGTGCATTCACACTGTCAACATCCTCGCATTTTCATTACTCATTCTCTATTGTAGGTACAGGTCTTTTTTCCTTTTCAGCTCAAGATATGATCGTGCTCCACTCATATGACTCTTTGTAAGATGTCCCGCCAAACAATTTGCCTTTTGCCTTAACCTCGTTCATGACTGAACTTACATTGTGTTCTCTTCCTTTATTTACCTACGTTTTCTTCCCGTAACTCCAGCGAATCACTGGCATTCTGCAAAGACAATGCACTACATTCTACTTCCCTCTGGCTGAGTGGCTTTCCTGGCCACTGTTTATTAAAAACTGACCTGTAAATCCAGACATGGCTAGATATTAAATGCACAACGGAGATGTCATTTGCTAATGACTGCTGCTGTAATAGGTTTTAAGGGTAGACAGACTATTGACCCTTTTACTAAAGGTTTTATCCTTACCACTTGTGGATGAGGTAGAGGGTGGCTGACAAACTGTACAGTTAAAGATGGGCTATGGTTTGTAATTGTATACCAACAACTGTGCACCAATCTGGTAGATGTTTCTGATTCTCAGTGCACCTGCAGGATACGTGGCCCTTATAAACTGATAACTGGAACACTCTCATGTTCCAGCTACTGTATACTGTAACATCCAAGCCCTGCTGATGTTATTAGTCAACACAGAAATTTGGACTGCTCTTAGTCCTTTTTATTTCTTGAGTAAGGAGAACCCGCATGTACAAACCACAAGGGAAAGAAATAATAGGATGTCAACCGAGATTATGGTTTATGTGCTTGTCTAAACTGGCTACCTTGGCTTAATGGCCCATGGAGGTTTGCTGCAAAATTTTTGAAACATTTCCTCTGGAAATAGATGTGTTAGACCTAGGCACATCTCATTAGTCACTTTTCAAAAAAATTATGATCTCAGTTTTACACATTTCTAAAAAAGAAAAATGACTCATTTTGAGAAGGTGAGAGTAAAGGAAGCGAGCTCGCATGCCTGAGATGATTCTTGGACATAAACTTTGCTGGACGTCCCACTGATTACAAACAAACAAACTGTTCTGTGAGAAGTTGTGTGAATGCTACTCCACTCCTTAGATCGTGTCTTCCTTGAACAATACGTGAGACACAGCTGCTTGGACAAACTCTGCTTTCTTATGTTTTTCCCACTGTGTGATACACTTTGTCACAATACACTTTCATGTCTTTTTGTGCATATTATGAATATTGTCAGTCCTTGAAGAACTCTGTCCACCTGCAAGTTTCACCACAAGCAGAGTATAAATAGTCCTGTTTCGTTGCATTTGGTGCAGTGCAGACTGAAAAAGTTGGATTAACATCTTTGAATCATAATTTTTTAAATAGAACACTCTTCTAATATATTTTTCTAATGTATTTTTCTATTGCCCCCTAAATTCAAATGCTAACATATGATAAGATAGTGTTGCTACTGTAGTTTATAGACTATTGGCTCAGAAAAAAACTCTAGGCCATCTTTATTTTGAATGCAATCTCCTTGCACACATTTTATGATTTATGAAAAAAACAATAAATTCAGGGACCCCATGGCTGTACATCACAGCCCCCACAGACTTTGAGAACCATATATTTCCATTTTAATGGATGGATTTTTTAAAAACAAATGAGATAAGCAAGTTAGAAGTTCATGAAGAACCTCCAAGTAATGTAAAATTTCCGTCTAGAAGGGTATTACCTAAAACATGTATCAGATGTTACTTAAACTAAAAGTGGGGCATTTAAACTTTTCAGTAGCAGACGTACCAGTGTTAAATTAAACAGCATACACATTAAATGTGGTGATTGTCTTTTTTGTGTTTGGTAGAAGTGTCTCACTGTCCTAAATGGGTTTCACACATTTGTGAAAGATCCATAAGAAGTTTGTAATATTCTGCAAGACAAGTTAACAAATGAAGCAGTCAGTAACCATGTGTTTTACTGAACTTCAAAGCAGTAGTCAGTGTTACTGGAAGTGCTTTTTAATGGGTGAACTGAACTGCAGCATATACAACAGCTAAACTGTCTTATCCAGTTTGATCATTCATTGCTGTAAGGGGGTGTGAGTGGTAGGACTACTGTTGTGAAGGCTGAGGTGAGATTTTCCACAAAACAGCCTTTGATTTGAAACGGTTATTCTCTCACCTCCTCTCAGGCTTTGGCTGCTCCAGGTTGTATCACTGCCCTCATTAAATGATGGATTCAAGGTGCTAAAGGAGTCTCTGTTTGGTCACCTTCAGCAATTAGATAATGCTAATGGACCATTTCCTCTATGTCAATCTGCATCTCCAATACACATACACTTACAAAAAAGGCAGAAAAGGCTCCGATATCAATGCTTTAAGTATGTTCTTTTTGATTACTAACACAGATTTCTGTTGTCAGTTTCTGTTGTCATCTGAGGCATTTATCATGCGTAGTTACAGTCATATGAAAAAGTCTGGGCACCCTGGTGAGATGAGCAAAAATAAATACACATTCTTTCCAGAAAACACACTTCTGGGCAATGCATGACTACTGTTTATTTTCTGAATTTGTTTATAAAAAATGATAAAACTTGCACTTGTTATTAACACTTGTATGTTATTTTCCAGTATGTTTAAATAAAAAGTCAAAAATATTTTTATGCACTAAAATTTGCATAAAATGCTACATTTAAACGTGTTCACGGTAGGAAATGTGTACTTATTTTCAGAAAATCATGTCCTGACCAGGGGTGTTCAAACTTTTTCACACAACTGAATGAAAGGTAAGGTGTTCTAACTTCTATATTGAAATATGTATAGCAGTGGAGGTAAATACAGTGCCTGAATATAGCCTCAGTAGACTAGTTTACCTGATTTTTAAAATTTATTTATGAAATGCAGTACAGCTTGTTGAACCAATTAGCAGATGTTGCTGTTCTGGTGGGAAGAATTTTCGATGGCTTGACTCCTGCGCAGCTTTCACACCTGCACAGCTGAACCTCTAGCAGGGGGCAAGAGGTCGAAACAAGGGTCAGAGGGAGATAATTATGGGTTTTTTTGGTGTGTGTGTGTGGGGGGGTTTCCTAGGCTGTGGGCTTTGTTTGTGTGAGTCTCCATTTTACTCCTCTCTTGAGCAAAGGTGTGAAAGAGCCCCCCCCCCCCACACACACACACACACTAAAGTTGGTCAACTGAAATAAACATCTGGTGTTGTGATAATTCCTTTAACTGCGGCAGACATGGTGGATTGAGCGGCCTGCTGTGTTAAAGCGACCACTGGGGACACTGTCTTTGCACTTCCAAGCACTGCAACTCTGCAGACGTGTAAAAAGACTAGCATTCACATTGCAAAGAAAGAGATCACAACCTTCTTTACAAACTGCTAATGACTTTAACATGACAATTCATAAGGACAGTGGTTGTGATTCAAGGTGCAGTGATGCAGATGATTAGTTTAAAGTGGTAGAAAAATTCACCACACACCCCTCAAACAACACTGAATTGTTAAATAATTATTGATATTGCATGATGTACAGTTATCTATACATACTACATATATAGTATGTTGCATAGCTAAAAACAGTAGTAGCGTGTGTCTTGAGGCAAATGTGATATTATTTAGGCACCCAGAAAGCAAGAACATCAAACTGTGTCAACAAACATGCTTGCATATGTGCAACTGATTTCTGAGGCAGTTTATTAATGAAGCTATAATATGGTAGATGTAACTGCATTTTGTTTAAAATGTATCACCGTAATTAATATTTAAGCATAAAAGGTCACAACCCTTATAAATGAATGCATATTACGTTTTACTTGAAGGTGCCTGGTTGGGCTGGAAATGAAGACAGAACAGCATCTTCAGCCACACAGTTGCAGCAGCACGTTCTTTGCATCATTAGCAGGTAACATTCTGTGGTCTAAGAGACATACTGTAAGCAAAGCGCTTCGTAATGAGGCTGTTCCTCAGCTCAAGCTGTCCTGAAACTACTCAATCTCTGAACACAATAGAGAGCCGCGTGAGAAGGCAGGAGAGAGTAAAATTAAGATGGATAGAAAGAGTGTGAGGCAGAAGGCTGACTGCATACTGTAGTGGGGTGTAAATGAACGGCTGGGTGGACTGAACACTCATCTCTAGGGCTGGCAGTGACTCATTTGCTCTTTCAATGAGCCAGAATGACACACACGCTCACACACACCGCCCTGGGCTACACACTCAAAGCTCACAGACAATGCCATTGATACACAGCCTGGTTTGCTTTGAAGGGCTGCCCTTCTGTTTCTCTCCCACACATGGGGCATGCACCAGAGCATGATGTCGTTACCTCCTGCCCCCATTTTCCTTCCTACACCTTCTTTGCATCTTTTCACAAAATGTTATTTGCTTCCCCCTTTGACTTTTATTTGTTGTTAGGCATGCTGACATAAGCATAAGGTAAAATGTTCAGCTAAAAAATCAAAGAATAATTCAGCAATTTATCATATGTACACATTTGCCCAGTTGCTTCAACTGTAATCAACCAGCCGAGACAAAATCTGGCTAAGACCTGAACCAATTGGCATTGTGCACAGTTGGTAAGTGATCCCAAATAGCCTTGCTTATGTAGTTTCTGATGCTGTATGACATACTGTCATCTATTAAAATGGACAAAAGAACTTTTCAGGCTTCAAGTTGGCTGCTATGCTTTTAGCTATGCCCTGCATTTTGGTCTGTTTTCATGAACAACAGCGTCAAAGCTACAAGAAGAAACGGCTGGAAAAGCTCCACAGTCAGATCTAAGTTCTGAGACATTCCTGTTATTGTAAAGACTTTTTTTGTGTTAAAGACGATTATGCATGTTGCAGAACTGGAACATCAGCTCTAGCCAATGTGACAGTTTCTATGAACTAACAAAAGTCATGACTTCTTTGTATGCTTCCACTGAATTTGCCCAAGAGAGTTTCATTTGCACAATACCACAGCTCCACATTCAAACAGAAATTTTGGCATGAAAGTTTTTTCGCTCTCAGCAAGATTTCTTTTTTCTTTCAACAAATAGCTTGCCTGTCATTGCTTATTTAGTGCTTATGAGCTGAGTGATAGGAGGAAATGTCAAGAGACACATATTAGAACAGGCCACCTGACTGTGGCATTGTTGAGTTTTGAGATTGCTGTATAAGGGGACTTCCACTCACTGTAGGGGGGAAACTGATTGAAATGGATTCTCCTCACTTAACTCATTCTATTGATGCTGTACATTTCAAGCCCTGCATTTTCCAAGAAACGTGCCCTTTAGGCCACCTTTGTGCACATGTGTTTTCAATAGCTGCCTAATAGTTGATTTCTGAATATGAATTATTGTAAGAAATGCCTTGCTGCCCACACTATGGTGTGCTTTTCTTCCATGATCTCAAACAGAATATCAAAAACATGTTCATGTTTATATATTAAAGGAACAGTAAGCCATACATTCTAAAGTTGTTAACAATGAATGGACGTTAGTAGTCACCAGAATACATGATTTCATATCAAAATTGCTAATCAGTGATGATTGGCTTACTTTGTTAGGAACATTAGCATTATTGACTGAACTGTTTCTTTAACAGCCTGTAATTGTACCATGTCCATATATTCACCTGCTGTCGAGCACACATTTGTAGACTGTTATTTAAATCTATAATAAATCGAAATCTCTAAAGGTTATAGCAGGCCTTACTAAACAAGTGACCTTTGAATGGTCAGTGTTTTTTGTGCAAATATAGGGCCGAAACTGTGCAACTGATAATCATTAACACTTCACATTTCATCTGTTAACTAAGCTTTTCAGCTCCGCTCAGTGAATCATATGTAGTCCTATCGGTCTGTCCTCTGCAAAGTTGGTGAAAAGACAGCAAATGTTGGAAAAAGGCACCTGTGCACACAGTTCTGTGAGTTCTAATGACCTGGTTTTCCTCACAGCCCATTAGTCTCTTTCTTTGAACCGTTACAGTTGGTAGTTTTGTTGTACTTTTAGTAGTGTTTTATCACCGGTTGCTAGGCGTTATGCATGAAAACACATTTGTTTAAAGTCCTTAGAGCCATTGTTTTCTCAGCATGCCCGCTAATTTTCGTCTTCCTCCCTTGTTCTCTTTCCCTCTCTTTTTCCCTCTCCTTGCTGCTTCAGAGCGGTTGTAGGCTGAACGGGTGCGTGCAGCCCTCCCACTCTCTATCTGTCTCCCTCCTTTTCTTTGTCTTTTTCCCTCCTCTCTGTTAGCTTGTGTTACACTGGACATGTAGGAGAACTGTAGAACATGGACAAGGCTGGCTTTACTTAGTGAAACTTTCATGCAAATTTTGCTACTGTAAAACCAAATATCACTTCCCTCACATGTTCTCACTTGAATGTGCTTTGAAGCTCCAACTTTTCAAAAAATTGGCAAATCATTTCATTTCAGGTGACTGATTTCAGCACATAACGGAAATAAAAGAGAGTCTCTTGGAATAATGTTACTAATCTGCTGGTAACCAATTAGACTAATTAGCTAGTTAACTAGCTAGCCTGCTGTGTAGCTACCCCAAATATGAACATTCTTCTTCTTTAACAAAACTGATATAAAACCGCAAATGTAGTTTAAATAACACATTACAGACTATGTGATATAACTAGAATAATACAATATGTGGAAAATACTAGCTACAAGCTAATCTTGCTGATTTGTAGAAGAATAAAATGGTTTTACTTTCATCACACAATGTATAGCCTTATGACTGAATACATTTTGCGATTGAATTTTATTCTTCAGTGTAACATAAGTTTGCTCATCACTCGGCGACAGAGTGCATTGTGGGTGTCTGTTAGGATGCTTTATTTAAGCGCTAGCAATTGCGATGCATTCTGTAACTGTTACAGTGCACTGAATTACAGTCAACTCAGAGACATTATAAAGGAGGAGGAGGTCACTGGTTAAAAAATGAAAGGGGATCATGATGCTCAGTAAAAGAGCCAGCTGGGTTGCTGGCCTTGTTGTGGACATATGACCATGTTCTATAGCCAGAACAACATTATTTATGCTAAGCTGCAACAAATTGCTGCAATATTTTCCAGATTTAAAAGTGATTTCAAACATTTATTTGTTTTTGGTTATGGTTTAAATATCTTTCCAGATTCAAAAAGAGGAACCTGTTCTTGTATGATGAGATATAACTCCTTGAACACTTCCCTAAGTTGGCTCTCAAGTGGACAGACTTTCCTGTGAAGACACTAATATCTTCCACTATGTTTTTGGACACGGCAGAACGGCAGACCTCCAAAATAGTGTGCTACATAGTAAATAGGGCAGAGCCTATGTCCTCCTTTTATATGTCGTTGGTTTTCATAACAGAAGACAGCAGTAAATGAGGCTTTGGGGAGCAGGTGCATAGGAGAAAGCAGTGCAGCAATCTGTTGGTGATTCACCCAGTTATAATATGTTTCATAGAACTTTTGGCCTTTGCTGACGTTCGTTTGGGGTTTAGAGGAGGGTGGTGATTCAGCATGGGCAGGAACAGCATCGGTGAACCTAAACTCATTGCATAAATCCGTGCAGTTTATCATTCTGTGATGGGATATTCCCCATCCTGTCATCACCAAATGTTAAATGCTTCCTCGACACACAAGAACACTGCATCTCTCTTTAATGTTAAATTAGGACAAGTGTTGACAGAAATAGCGTCTTTACAGAAATTCCCTTGCAAAGGACAAAGAGTCTCATGCTGCAGACTGATAGCAATTTATAAGGATAATTATGGTTATACATGAGAGCTTGGAACAATGGGACTACATTTTTGACAATGAAATGCAATTTGCATAATTGTGTTCTTTTGCAAGTTTGATCTTTTATTTGTTTGTCCCTATACCAGCCTGTAGAATTACCCGAAGGCTAATAAAACATAACAGAGTACCTCTGTAGTTCAGGATATTCATCCATGCGTGCATTGCATTAATTTCTTTTGGTTTTTACCCCCACACGAATGTTTGTAAAAGCGAGGAAGAGTGCTTTCCAAAAGGTGAGTCAGATCAAACCATTACTGCTGAGGGGCAACACAGTCCACCACCGCTGCCACACACGCTCACTCATACACACATGTTGATGACATCAAAGCTGGTTTGCTGACCTCATCACACTGGGTCCGGAGAGGAGGAGGAGGAGAGTGGCAGTGTGTGTGCGTGTGTGTGTGTGTGTGTGTGTGAGACACTTAGGACTGTGCGGGAGAAGAGGAGGCTCAGTAGCTCATGGAGGTGGCCAGCAGCCAGTGCGTAAGAGCATAGCTGGTTTAAACCCAGGGGCCACAAAAGCTTGGAAGAGGAGCAAAGGCAGGCAGGCGGCCGGCCTCGACTAGAACACGGAGAAGCCTAAGGCCCTCTATGACTTATGAAATCAGACACAGATTACTCGTTTCCTTCTGGGAACAGAATAGGCTGTACGTTTTTTCTCAAGAAGCTCTGCGCGCAATGCAGCCTACAGGAACAGGGCTGTTTTGCAATGTTCCTAGCACAATCCTGCTTGTACCTCGTGGGTGGTGGGGTGAGGCACTTACTCCAATCATTATGTTAAATGCAAGAATAAATATATAATAGTATATAAGAAATTAAATAGCTGCTAAGGGAAACATGATAAAATAATGTACAGCATAAACAGAATCTTTAAACAACTAAATTGTGTCTACAAATGAATAATGAATGCTCTGAGATATATTTCAGTATGCATTAAAGTGACGTGTGCAGCACTTCAGCTTTCTTTTTCTTGGTCATGAATATCTTCATCTGATATGCTTTCTACCAGTATTACACTTATACTTTAAAAAAATGAATAAGTATTTAAAAACATTTTCAAGACCTTGGCTGGGGATCCCTAAGCAACTGCATATAAAGCTTATGGCAAAAAAAGGTTCTGCTCCGCAACACTCACTAACTGTGAACTGTACCAGTACATGCAGGAGACCTTGCCAGAACTGATTATTAACTGAAACTAACAATTATTTCTAGAGGTACTTAATGTAATTTAATGTAATTACTCAAATCACCTGCCATTTGATTAGTCTAATACTTAAACAGTCACTTTCAGACACTTAGCTTTACTTTGCTCCGTCTCAGCAACCAGTATTCAAAAGCCCTAAATCTTCTGGGCTCAGGCTCTCTCATGGATCTAGATCTCTTTGGGTTTACGTTCTGAGATGATCATTTAAATGCTCAATCTCATCATTTTGGATCTGATGACTGATGACACTGGACCATGATTGATATTAGCACCAAATTTGCACATGAATTGTGTATTATGTACTTTGGATTATCTTTTTGTTTGTTTGTCTAAAATGTATTAATTATTGTTTTTTGCGGGGGGGGGGGGGGGGGGGGGGGGGGGG
>JBBPCZ010000040.1:14796474-14817788 GCA_037974445.1 Brycinus macrolepidotus | reverse complement strand
TTACTTGAGTACATATTTTGCAGGATATTTGTACTTTTACTTAAGTACTAAGCTTCAGTACTTCCTCCACCACTGCAAAAACCTAGTGGAACCTTCAAACCAAATCTGATGATTTTGTTTTTAACACTCTGAGAAGTCTGGGATTCCTCTGATGGCGAATTTATCAATGATGAATTTTTCATTTTTCTTTTGTACATTGCAAATAAAGACATGCACACATTTGATACACCCAGTTTCACAAAATGACGGAACATAAACTCACCTTTATTTAGTCTTTCGGCTACGATCCTTAATATATTTTCTGTAACGTGCATTTTTTATAGTAAGGGACTTTTTGATGCCATTTCCGTGGATTGCTTCCATGACAACAGACTTCTGACTGATCTGTGTGATTTTTAACACAACCCAGAACATCAATGAAAATTTTAACTGAAAAATTTCATGCAGCGCCACCGTCCATGAGCTTTGAGCTTTTGTGAAAGACCACATTAATATGCATGTGTGTATTTTCAAAACTTAACATGCTTTTTTTTGCCTGTAAAATTAGACTTTTTTTAGGTCTTAAATCGTTATTGTGGTAATTTGTATAATATGCAAATTAGTATCTAACTAATTATTTAAACCCTTTATTGTGCTGCGAGTATCTTAAATAGCATTAACAATAAAAGTTTGAAATGCATGGAATTTTTTCAATAATTCTACTTTTAACTCAAATTGTTTGGCAACTGTTTGATCAATTGTCTGATGATAAAAGTTTTAAAGAAAACCTTTGTATTAAATCATTTAATAAAGAAGGATTTTTACTAGTGGTCTTAGACCTTTCTGTTCAGAAATATCAGTTTCAAATCTCATTTCAGTACCTAAAGTTATGAACATTTGTTCATTCTTCTGTTTGGAGGTTTTGACTGTTATGACAGCAGCCACATAAAATCTCACTACATTAACGTATGTTAGGTTAAGAATCCTTTCTCTTTCTTCTATTTGGAGATATCAGGTTTTGCTACAACAGTGAGAGTATCAGAATATTATATCTAGTGCTACTGAAAATCATTTGACCCACATAAAAAAAGAAGACATCAGACCACAGCCTTGGTGGCCCCCTTCCACTCCTCCACCCATGGCAAGGAACATTTCTGGGCTTTTCCAGACAGTGGTAGTCTCTCTCCTCTCTCCCTCCCTCACACACACACACACACTTTCACTGTTTTTCCAGACTAACTCATCATTTTCAGACTTCACAATGGCATTCAAAAAAATTCACTCCACAGCCGCACATCAGAGCCACACAAGTGTGTGTGTGTATATGTGTGAATGTGTGTGTATGTGTGTGTGAGTGTGTGTGTTTTGGGTGGGTGGTAGTATGAGAATGTCCTGGCTCAACCCAGGACTCTTAGCCGCCCAGGAATTCAAAAGCTCACCACAGGCAATCCTGCTCTGCAGCTATTAATAATCTCAACATAAGCGCCACTGTTTAATGTAGCAATGCTCTGGGCCAAAAATAGCCTCTATAATTTTTATTCATGGTCAGCCTTCATGTGGCTTAAAAGTCCTAATTTCACCATTAAAACTCCTTTCTCTGTGTATATTTTTAGTGTGCATGTCTGTGCTTTACATAGGCTGCTTTGTGCATGACTGTAAACAGAAGTGAAATACAAATGCCAAACATGGTGCACAATAAAGTTATTAAAAATGTAGATGACTGGGATCATTCTGTGCATGCATAATTATTCAAAATGAATGCAGAGAAGATCACATGACTGCACAGTCTGTATGCACTCATCTCCCGCATTAGGTCCTGTCACCCTGACTCAGAGTGCCATTTGATCACATGACCCTTCATAGTCATGTGAGCATCTCATGCTCATCACAGGTTCCAAAAAAATGCAGATAATTCGGCAATGTAGAACATCGGCAGATGATCTATCATACTCCTAAGGTATTTCCCTGGGGCACATATTTACAGTTATGTTAATTACAGTGACAGGAAGCACACTGGCAGACTGGAAAACCCAGAAAAAAATGGCTCTGAAAGCATCTTTTATTCAGAAAACCAACCTGAAAGGGATAGTTTAAAGAAATGGGAAAAAAATATTTAAAACTTAAATTTAATACTGAAGTTTGCTGCAAGGTCAGAGCTGCAAAGTTAATTCAGCTAGCAAATATGTAACTCACAGAGATGGAAAATACTTGAGTAAGTAATCTGCATACTTGAGTATCATTTTGGAAGATTTGTACTTTACACAAGTTTTACTGAAACTGAATATCTGTAATTTTACTCTCAGCAGAGAAGAGATTCTTCTGTTTTTATTCTTACCTGTCAGTCGCTGTGTTTATAATGTTTTTATCTCAATGTAGGCGAGCAAGCAAGTCAACCTTTATATTTTTTATAGTGTTGAAATGTTTAAAATCTTGGCAGTTGTAAAAGATTTGTTGATATCAAGAAAGCCGCAATTGTTCTGTCCAGATTCATCACGGCATGGCTGAGGTGTGAACTGTTTTTACAGCAGTTCTCATCCCTCCCCTTTCACTCCTCATTCCTCACTAGCAGCTCAACAGAGTCAGAGAGAGACAACAGTTAATATGATTACAAGGAAAATATTGTATTTTAATATAAATATATCAACAGAACTCTGGGCCTCTAGAGGGCTAGCAAGACACAGTGCCCAGAGTGCTTCCTTAAAATGGCATTCCTAATTCATCTTACACTTGGCCTTGAAACACAATTTCACACTTGCTTTTTGTGGTTTCTGACACTGCATGACATTTCTGTCATCTACAAAAATGGACAAAAGCACAGACAATAAATGGCCTAATATTTAGTCAACATAGTAATGAGGCAAGAGCATGATGGGGCACTCAGTTTGGTGAGATAAAACCTTCCATTACCTGTTAGCTACATTAGTCTCCAACCTTCAGAGATAAACTAAACAAACAAATTCAGAAACCAAATGTGCCTTGGTTTGACACCTGGAGTGAGGGCAAAGTTGTTGAAGTTTTTATTGTCAGACTTATCACGTAAGATAAGCACAAACATGTCGGGCTGGCGGCAGTGTTGTGGCAAAACAAGCTGCAATGGATGATGTAGATGGTGTTTTTCCTTTTGAAGCTATATGTGTTCATTTCTCCCACAGCTGACGACTTTGAGAGATGCTTGTCTTTGTTTGTCTGTTGATATGCTCAGACGAGGCATGCCATCATGTTGTGTGTAAACATTATTGTGTGAGAGTCGTCGAGAACTCGCTAAGGGGTGACTGACTCACCTTAAGCAACCTGAGTGGCTCACACACATGCATGCACACACAGACACACACACACACATGCACACACACATGCATACGCACATGCACATGCACATGCACATGCACATGCGCGCGCACACACACACACACACACACACACACACACACATACACACAGTGTAATCTTCATCATCTGTTGGCGATGTATGTAATCTTGCCCATTATTGGAATTTCTGTAAGATGCTTCAATCTCTTTCTACATATTTTGCTTAAAGTATTTTATCATATAAAATAATTTCAGAATACTCTTACAATCTCATAAAGAGAAATATTATATACATTGCCTAGCTTTCACTTACTATTACTTTTTGAAGGTTGTACACACGCACACACACACACACACACCTCACCCATACACCTCATCCATACCTCACTCACCCATGGTCACTCTATCGTTCTCCTCCTATCTGATTAGTGGCTGCAGCCTCTCGGCATACTGCTGTTATCCAATCAGAGAGGAGCTTGTGTTGTAATGAGCTCATGTGCTTACTCACCCATCACATGAGCTCATCTGTCCTCCTTACCCCCACACACACACTCATATTGCTTTTGCATTTCTCTCTCTCTCTCTCTGCATTTCCAACACAGGAGCCCATCTTTTCCGGGAAGCCGGGAGTAGAACGGGAGGTGTTTGTGTGTGTGTTTGTGTGTGTGTGCTCTCTCAGTTTCCCAGTGTGATGTCAGACTACATTTTGTGCAGCTGATCTCACTGCTGGAAAAACCAGTGGCAGTGTGCCAGCAGTGCTCAGAATTGAGGGAGGGGAGCAATTATTAACCTCTAAAACTCTGTGCTTATAGTTCAGTTATTTATCTTAAGGCTTATGCTCCAGTAATACATCTCTATATAAAAAGGACCTATAGCTGACAACAGCATTCTATAACTAGTAACATGAAGCCATTGGCCTTTATACTCGCTGTACAGGTATTTCCTCAGTAAAATATTTGTGTAATGGCTTATTGTAAACACATTTTCAGGAAAGTATGAAAACATCCATTTACAAGTTTTATTTTAGTATGTCTAAAACGTGTGTCGAAAGTGTCTGACATTAACTTATGTTTAGCATTGATCAAAAACCAAATAATCATTAGCTAAGCTAGCAAGCCAATTTTCTCTGCAAATATTACCTCAAACAAAACAAATTAATTGCTATAATGTAGCAACTAATACAACTAATATATTCATTCTAGTCACAGGTCACAGTATATTATTAACACAGTTATTCACTGACTAGGTTTAGCCCATCACTCAATGCAACCAAGCTGGAGGGCAGACATGTGCCTCTTTCGAGTTGTGCATAGCCACTGCATCTTTTCAAACTTCTTTTAATACAACATCATTGGATAGAGTTTGGAGGAGAATGCTAATGGTCAATTTTGTTAAGTCAAAAGATGCCTGTATTAGCTAGCCTTGTGCTGAGTCATGGGGAGATACGGAAGTCCATCCTATCCAGCAAGGCCAGTTATGCTCTCCTGGACCCCTGGCATATGATGGATGTGATATCATTAAGGATCGCAACCTCCTAATGATAAGGCCACTGTTGTAGCACTGTATACTGCAGCAATATACATACAACGAAAGTCTGATTTTGTCTGCAGCAAACAAAAATACCTTCTGTTACATGTCTTAAATAAAACTGCTTTTAAAAGTAGTCGAAAATCAGTGTGAGTATGTGTCACCGAAGTAACAAGGTCTCAGTTTCTAATATTAATACCCATAATCTAACCTCTAGATTTACTATCCGGCTATTAATATTATGACTTATTATTCAGAAACTACTGTGATGTTTTCAAGAACTACTATGAAACTGTTGTAAGTTATGTTGTTATCAGAGTGAGGAAGTGAAGAGTGGGCCTAAGTACAGGCTCTAAGGGTTCAAAGGGTTAAGTGCTGAGAGCAAGTAAAGGGGAGGCGCTAAGTGCTGACAGTGTGTCTTTCATAAAGGGGACTTCAGCCCACCTCCTAAACTGACTTCATTGTCTTTGCTCATGCGTGTTTGGCTCAGCAGCCTGCTATTGTCTGTCACTCTTCCCTCAAAAGAAATCCTTGTTATCCTTTTATGGTCAGTGTCGGCACAGAGTTTTACCAAGTGGTTTCAAACATAGCCCCTGACCACCTTTTAGAAGGGGGCTTCCCTCTGAATCCTGAGGCCTTTATTGTGGTTTCAGCGGTCGTCACAGGGAGAGAAACAACTGATGAGCAGCTAGCAGTGTGTCATCAGTGAGAGGGAGGGAGGTCAATGTCAAGGTTGGACAGCCGCTGGTCATGAGGCTGAGTAATAGGATGACCTAATGAAAAAGAGAAACCCTTGACATGGCTGTTTGTGCACTCCAGATGGATTTCACTTGCCCTGACTTGCCAGTTTTAGGGCCTTGCAGTGAGCAAAACTAATTGCATACAGTTATCCATGGCTAACAACAGCTTGTCTGTAATGAAGTAGTCCAGTACCTATAACTCAGCCACTCGTACCAGAACCGCACACACCAGACTTAATTTTGTTAATTATTTGGTATTCTAAAATAATATTATAAAAATGTTTTTTATGAATCAATAATTATGCATTCATTTTACTTGCCTTATGTATTAATTTCACTTTTACCTGCATAATGCAGTTCTTAGCAGTAAAAACAAGTTAAACATTTTATCAAAGTATTTATATCTACAACTTGCCGCTATCTGTTAAGCATGGATGGACTTTTCTAACAACTGTTAAGAGACCCTACTATATCACGTGAAAAGACAATTGATTCCCTAACCAAGTTTGACAAAGCATTAAAACTACTGCATATTTAGGGTTGAATGCTTGTAAGATTAGGGATTAGTTTATTATATTCTGTAATTTTGCAAAAGCTGTGTAATAAAGAAAAAGCTGTTCATCCCTTCCAGTGTTCAACAGTGTTCATCCCATCATATCATATCTTATCATATCATATATCATATTATATCAAAAATCATATCACATCACATCATATATCATACATCATACATCATGTACCATATATCATATGATATATGATATATGATATATGATACATGATGTATGATATATGATATATCATATCACATTATATCATATATATCTAAACATTCCATTTTGGAGTGTGAACACCTTACACCTCAAACACTATTTTGTAACTAACATCCACGATAGAAGTGGTCAGAAACTGGCCTCTGATGAGGGGCTCGAGCTAATGGCGACTGTGCATGACAACAGACAGACTGCAGTCTGCAACTATACACCAGCAAGGCGGACCTACAGGATAGCTGTTTCTAATAAAGTGGCAAGTTTGTTAATGGAGTGGATGGGAAAAAATATACATAACCTACTCATAATGCAGCAAGTCAGTTAAGGTATATTTGATAAATGTTTGCTTCTGTAGTTTTGGAAAATAGTGATGCTTGTGGCAAACATTTGGGTTGAGGAGGAAATTTTGTAACTGTAATTATTCTCTTTTTAATCTAATCCTTTAATGCAGAATCATTTGGCTGTTCAGGAAAGTGAGCGACTTCTACAAAAAAAGTCATGTGAAAGTCTGTTTTCTAATGTCTTCTTTCTCCGAATTGCACTGAAAGACTATTGGTGTTGAGTGCTGCTTCCTGTACACACACGTACTGGATGTGGAGAGCCACATGTCGCCATATGCGTGTGACAGGAAGCACGAGTGCATTGTCATAAGAGAGGCATGCTGTTCAGAGGAGCATGGCACCTTTAGAAAGGACAGCATGCATTCAAAAAAATACAATGTCATTATGATACTGCAAAACACTTGCCATGTGACAGATGCTTATCATCAGTTTCACAAGCTGTCTGCAGGCATTAAGCAGCTATTATTAATCATTTGGAGCCACATTTTGAATACAATATTCCAGTGTTTCTATTTGTTTGTGTATTTAAGCTTTATTTCACCACACAGACATTAGCATTCAGCAGTTATAAGCTAATCATTATGCATTTAGGCATGGGAAACCTTGGGCTTTTACTGAATTTATTCAAAGTCAGCTGGTGCTTTCACACTTCACTTGCACTGTACTGTCATCTAATTGCATCATCTTTAGAATGCATTGTAACTTCATGGAATCAGAATTTCATTAGCAAGTTCCTCAACAGGCAGTGATGAGTTTGACAGCTGTTTCAAAGGTGTGAGGTTACGCTTGAGGTTTGAGAACTTCCCCCACGTGACCACTGCAGAAATTACGCTTTCAGCTGATGGGATAATCCCTTTGCAGTGCATCAGCAACACTTGAAATCTCATTATCTCACAGCCTCCTATTTTTTCCTCAGTAGGCACCATTGATTCAACCAGAAACCTTTTTCTGTCATTTTCCACAGGTGAGAAAATGCAGTATGGAAAATCCTGCTTTATCAGCTTCCATACTTTATCAACCATGCCTGTTTTCCACTGACTTTTTCCATTCAGCTTATTCTTTATCTTTTGGTATTGATTTCCTAAGATTTCATCATACAAAAAGCCAGTAGAGTGATTTGGCAAGTGAGAGTGGCAATCTTAATACTACTAGGGTCCAGAGGCATGCTCAACCAAAAATAATAGCAAGACTGAGCATCTGCTCAGGTCTGTAACTACAGGTCATCTTTGCATCTCATTCAAGAACTCTTTTGTCTGAAAATGCGCCCAGTCTTGGTGTAATTCTGGATGAACAGTTATCTTACTCGGCTCATGTTGCAAAAATGACTCAGTCGTGCTGGTTTCTCATCTACAGCCTGTGGAGAAACCTGTTGGCAATTATCAAAGCCAGATCTATTCCTAGAACATTTCGAGTGTCTAATACAGCTCAGCTTGATCTGCCATCCTAAGTACTGATCCAACACTTGCTGGAATGTCTTTGACTGTACATTTATTTATTGATGTCTTATCTGCTCTTATGCTATTAGCACTAGCCTAGCACAATGAGTCATGAGTCACAACCAGTGAGAAGCACTGTCAGCATTGCTATAATATGCCTGACAAGACCATACCTCCAAGTATAGTCCACCGACAATTAAAGGTAACATAAATACTGATACAGATAGTCTACATACTGATACAGATAGATACAGTAACTCAGCAGTACAGTTTTCACACTAATTCCATGCTAATTCCACCAGCATGGTTCTTTCTACTTCCAGTTGTAGTTGTGTAAAATGATTTCATTTCCAAGGACAATTATTGTTCAATAATAATTGTGACACATTAAAATCAGACACACACCTCAGTGTGTCTGATTTTAATGTGTCACAATTATTATACCAGTTCATTCATGGTTTAACCATTTAAACAAAGAAAGGAGGTGGGGGTAGGGTGGGTATACATTTTTGAAATGTTGGAGCATCATACATAACATTCCTTGGTCTAAGCTAAACTAACATCAAGTCAATGATGATAACCAAACACTTGTCTATCTTTTTCACCTGAAGGGACTTAACTCAGCCGAGAGTCCTCTTTATCCTCCACCCACTGAAAAAACATTCACACCCTCATGCATACTCAAATATTGTTTACCCTGTAGCTATATTCTTCTGCGGACAGTGCTACCTGGAACACTTTTCTTATCTTATCTATGGTTCCTGCTGTGGAATGCAATCTTTCTCCTTCTTCCACGTCCCAGGTGGCTGCTTTCTCTGCCCATGGCCCAGCATGAGCTGCGGGGCTGCATTAGTAGGAGCTTGTCAAACGCCATTGACAAACAGGTGGGGCTAGCACTGAGATGTGAACTGAGCTGGGAGTTTCTTCTCAGCCTGGTGGTCTCTCATTAAACCCCAGGCTCTCCCACCCTCCCTTCATCACAGCCTCTCTGTCTTGACAAACATTAGCGGCTGCGCACTGGGCCTCACCGCCCGGCCACCCTGCCTGCTCTCTCCACGGGACCACGTAGAGCAGCATGCTGACATTTCTGCTATGCTTTACACAATGCATGTTATTCTACAGCAATGTCTGCACATGACTAGGCCTCATGATATTGATTTACATATTTTCCGCCACTGTGGATTAAACCAAAGCTAAATGACCAATTTTTGCGCCCAATCTGTTGTTTAGAGTGTAGAATATTTACTATGCATAATGTAAACACATCGTAAAGAAAACCTGCAGTTCCAGCACAAAGTGGGTTGTTGAGAAGGAAAGAGTGAATGACAGTCTTTTTGTGTGCTTTTGTGTGCAAGAGTTAACATGCAAAACTAATCACGCAGGGCATAAAAAAATGCAGACATGTGACAAACTGACCAAACAGTGTTGGTAGGTTATATAAAGCTGGTGCAATTTCAGCTTTTTCCATGTGCTCGAGTCACAGCTGTATATGTAACAAATCAAGATAAGCTACACACTTGTCTAACTGTGAGTTTAAGTGCTTTACTCCAACAGGACTGATTCTTGGAATCCTGTATGGTGTCCCTGGAAAAAATGAGAGAGAGGTTTTCTAGGACTGCAAGGTTTTACCAGGAAAGGCCCACTGTGGTGAGAGGCACAGGCCCCTATTCTTTAGCAGCCTTGACTGCCTGAAAGCTAAATTGCAATGAGGTTTTTTTGTGTGCTTTCCCTAGCCAGACATTAAACAGACTGCAGCAGAGTGTAGGGCCCTCAGCAATTAGTAGAGTAGCATGGTATCATCTTGCATTTGGGTATTTGACAAGTTGAGGCCTGGTGGTTAGACATCAAAAGTGTTTTTGAGCATGCACACAGATATCATCACCTTCCAGGAGGGTGCTTACTCCTACGAAAGTCAAGACACCATGTTAAAGGTAACTATACTAATCGTTCTTCACTCATCAGATTCACTTCTTGCCGATTTTAATGAGTTCCAGAAGTTGTAATTAATATGGTAGTTCCCAAACAGATGCTATTGTTTGAATTAGTGCATCTATATTGTCTGTGACAAGAGAAAGCCATGAAAATGAGGCATGGAGCTTGTCAGTTCTACAAGCTGATCTGAAATCAGTCCTGATAGCTTGCTCTGTTTTGTTTCAGTGAGGAATGATTCCTGGGGCAGTTGATCCTGGACCAGCTGTCTGAGCCCTAATAACGGTTTTCTCTTTGAGTACAGGAACCTGCAGCTGCCACTGCACCACGCGGCAGGAGGTCTGAGTAATTAGGCCATTCGGGTTAATCTTCTGATGCTACTGACTCCAGTCTCCCTGCTGGGGAAATCTTTAGAACAGGGTTATCAGAGGACGCTATCATAACTTGCACTCCAGTGCTGATCTCAGACTAGGCTAAATTGTTAAGGTTAGATTATCAGAGGTCAACTGCAATGCTACTATGTGCAAGCAGAAGTGCCCAGTCTTTACAGAAATAAAGTGGATCAGGACAAACTACACAAATGTGGGTGCAAGTAGACTTTGCAGCACCTAAGTTTACTTGCACTGATTGCACTGATGATTATTGAACATGAGCCTGTGACTGTAAGATTTTTGGGGATTTTTTTTTATTATTATGACACCTTGAAATTTTGTGTGATAAGACTGTAAAGCTTGGTGTGTTGTTTTTATGGAAGTATGCCACATCTATGTAAATAGTTCTTCCAGTCATACTTGCATTTTTGAAAAATAAGTGAACGAATTTCACCAAAATAATCCAGTCAAATCATGGTGGGAGAATTCATAATGCATGCATGTTATGCATTATGATTTGATCAAACTGAATCAGTGTGAGAGCAAAGTTGAACCTCCTTGGTGTTTTTGCTTTCCCTCAAAAAGGTTAAAGTTCTGAAGTGGAAGGGAAAGGCTCATCGTCTCTGAGCACTCAAGGTTAACGTCTACCCAGAGCTTTAGACACGTGTGGCCGCTTGTGGAGGCCTGGCCACAGTTAGAAAGTCCCTGCTAAGTGCCTTTGTCTGCAGGCTGTAAACAAGGCCAGGCCAGCATTGGCCCAGTTACATGCAGGCAGTCAGTAGACACACCAAATCCCTAGTTCAATCAGTTCAATTAGCCTGAGCACACAGCCCTCCCTCTCCACTGTAACACACATAAACACAGTGCAGACTGGGACACCTAATGCTTACCAGCCTCGGTACATGTGTACAAGGAATGAGTTAGATTGCTGTGGTTTTCTAGAGACATCTTCATCACACACACACACACACGTACACACACTCACATATACACAACAGATGCTTCCTCCCGCATTAATTTGTCACACCAAGCCAGTGTGCAAAGAAGAACAGAACAAAACGTGCATTTCTTTTCTTCAAATGATTTATGTGACAAAGGACAATAATGTATCCTTCCTCTCCACACTCAAACGTTCTTCGACTCAGACTCTTCCTATTAAATTGCTTTTCCAGAACACACTTGGTACAGTTACATCTTAAGCTTATCAACAGTGGGCGGGGTCAGTGACGTAACACTTTGTCTAAGCACCGCCTCAGGAGGAATGCTCGCGCTCGCTCTAGCTCTTTCCCGTGCTTCTAGCAATGCATTTCACTATTCTTGGCCTTTCTCTCTCCCTCCCTCTCTCTCTCTCTCTCTCTCTCTGTCTCTATCTCTCTCTCTGCCCCTCCCCTCTCCCTAACACACACACCACACACACTCACACGCACACAGGCGTGCCCTGGAGCCAGACACAAAGGACTGTAGGAGACGTTCTCTCCGGAACACTGAGGTGAACTCAAGGAACGTCAAGTCCTACTACAGGCAACGCCAAACCATGGCAGGCAAAAGGAAGAGACATGAACAGGACTGGCCTTCGATAATCATTCCCTTGGGCTCTCAGCTGTCCCAGCTAATAGCATCCCTTGTGTAATCCATCTCATCTAAAAAAATTAAACCATTACACTTTTTGGTTGGCTTCTGGTATCTAACAATTAGTAATGGTATTTTGTGATTTCCTGATGGGTCAACATCACAGTGTAAAGGATCAGTTTAACAGGGGAACCTGTGACAGATTCTAGATGCATTTGATGGGATCTAAAGGTATCCTATAGGAAACTATTGGTCTCCAATTGTAAACATTAAGCCAGTTCCCCGTTAGGAAGCAACACCATCAGGCTAACACTGAGCGCTGATAAACAGGCCTAAAAGACATTAACACTGAACATAATGCAAACCTATATCTGCATAAACTAGCTCTTATTATAATTACTTTCAGACAGAATTGTGAAGCAAGGCTAACACAGACAGAAGGCAGCTAATACTGATCACTTAAACGGAGAAAAGCAAACCAAAGCTGTGTAAACCACCAACAGAAAGCTCATGCTACCTCTAGATATATAAGCTATTACAAAAATGACTTTAAAGTCAACTTGAATTGGAAATCAGAACACAGTTTTCTCCCTTAATGTGATGAGTCCAACGGAATTTTTGAAATGGAAATCATTGTAGGCGGGACATACTTTTATTCATCAGGATTTGATAGGATGGTGAAAAGAATGGAAGGTTTTACAAAAGAACCTGATATCTGTTTTGCCCCAAAGCCAAAAAACAAAACAAATAAATACATTGGCCTACAACTGGCTAATCAATTAATATAGCTGAGATCTATGTTTATGCAGCTGGAAAGTGAAGACTAGTGTTCTGGCCTGATGATACGTGGGGGTGATGGAAGGGGCAGGAAAACATATTATGATATTACAATATCACAATACAATTTTTACCCACCCCTTGTATAAAATGACACAGTAAAATGTCATAAGGCATCAAAATGCAAGGAGAACGGCTTCGGTCTTTCAATTGTTTGTGCTTAATATGACCAAGGACATACACTCGCAAGTTCACTTTTAATAAAACTTTTTAATTTAGCACTTTATTGAAAGGGGTTTCAAAGATCAGTTCTATACAAGTTTGTAAGACTGACAAGCATTGTAAGGGTGATACTCTAGGTAACTGCATAGTGCATAGTTGCCATGTAAACAGTGCCCTTCAGTCTGTATCAGTTACGTGTGTGTGTGGGTGTGTGTGTCTGTAGCACCAGGGCCTCCCCTCAGGCATCATACTCACCTTCCCAACCTGTTACCAGAGAAGATGTTAACAAAACACTGCATCGTGTAATAAACAAACAGTGTGTTCTCTCTCCCTCTCTCTCCCTCTCGCTCTCCCTCTCTCTCTGCCTCAGGGCTCCTGGCAAGGATTCCCTCTTTGGTGACCTGTGTGTAAGCACAGCTGTTTTCAGGTGATGATTCTCTGCAAAAATCTTTGACTCACTTCCCTCAGACTTTCTCACAGCTGTCCAGATGTGATCTGCACTCTCACAAAAATGACTTTCCGTTGTACACCTGTGACCTGTAGCAGGACACCTAAATAAGGGGCCTCGGCCTTATATTTCCTTTAAACATTATCAACTTATGGAAGCAAAGAAAATTATTCAACATTATGAAAAAAATAAACAAAAAACAAAAAACTAATGTAATATGGATTTATAGGGGTATAAACCAATGTGGTTGTGAGTGAATCATCAAATCTCTCATCTCATTGCCATTCAGTTTGATACATTTATTTCATTTTTTTGAGAATTATTTAAAAAATACAGAGAATACATAAATGTGACCTATTTATACAGTGGGATATAGGCAATAAAAGCAATACATCAAGGTTCCATATTATTTTAATTTCTATATGATTTTACTCAGTATTCTGGTCCATGTGTTGATCCATAGTGATCAAAGGGGTCCTGTCTGTTTGCTAAGCATCCTAAGGAAAAATCATAATTGGAGAGGGCCAGTTTATTGTATGATGTATTTGAGCTATATGGTATGGTGTTGTGGTTCACCCAGGGTAACTATCTCTAAAAATGACTTTGACCTGGCTTCTGGTCACTATGCAACAAGACACTGGCATCATTACAACCGGGATCATGACACGTTGTGCCGGCTGCGTAGCGTTCCTTGATAGCCTTATTGTGATTGTGCATGCCATTGTTTTTGATTCAGAGTGGTGACCATGGGAACAGTATCCTGACCCTTTTTTTTAACGGAGTAAGACTTTCACAGCCTGTTCATTCCTGCCTGCGTTGCTAATTGTTTGCTACTTTTTACCACCAGATTGCAGGAAATATGCACTTTAGATAAAGAAGTGTCTTTTTCCATTTGTTCATAACCAACTTTACACCCAGTTCATAGTCTGTGGAGCTACAATAGCGCACAGCTGAAGCATAATAGAGTTTGGAGTAGCCTAAATAAGACACGCACTGTACGACCCAATAAATCTTCACAGTGATATGAATCTTTTTGTGGTGGACCTTAAGGCGAACAAATGCAAGACTGTGTGCTCGGGCCAGTCAGAACTGAAGATGCTCAGAATTATGCAAGAGGCATGTGACAATCTGGCTGTGTGAGAGTCACGAGATTATTGGATGCCGGCCCACAATGCTAAATGAGGAGCAATTATTTTGTGTGACCGCGTGTGTCCACTAAATGCTTGGCTATAAACAGCACCCTTTTACCATATTTGTCTTGGCTCAAGAATAGCTCAGAGCAGGCTGCTAACTGTGCCTTTGCAAGCAGGCTGATTGAGGAACAAAGAGACTTGACTGTGGTCTTTGATTTGTGGCCTGACACTGGGGGCAGCCAGCGTTGCCCTTTGGGGATGATTAAGAAGAGCGTGGGTCTGATCCCATGAACATGACAGGGTCTTACTCACCCTCTTCTTAACGCAACATGGGCTGTTTGGGTAGTTTAGAGAAAAACTTGAAAACAAGCAAAAGAATAGACTCTTAGTAAATCTTGAAAGCTGACCTTCTCTCATGTAATGGCCTTCAGTTAAAGTGCTGTTCTCATCACATTATTAATGCATGTAACTCTACTGTGTGACTGAAGTAAACAACTTCATGGAAGAGAGCCAGTCCTGAGAGCACAAGTCTGTTTTTTCACATTCAGAAAAGATGTCCATCAAAACATTCTGTGATCTGTGGAGCAAAGTCGAACATATGACCACCGTTGCTTTTATTTAGCATCTTTGGGTATCTGTAGATGGAATGGAAATTGGGGCCTGAAAATTTTTTAAGGGCCCATTCCCTTGTTTTTTTTTTTACTGTGCTTTCAGACTAATATATATATATGGCCAGAGCTAGACAGCTAGGATGAACAGGTGGAAACATGTAAATGTGTATTTCATAACATCACAAAAACAGTGATTTCAAAATAAGTTTGGTTTTGCAGCTTAGTTTCCATATATTGACTGTATATACTAGGGAGTGAATGATTCAAAATGAATAGTGTTTACATACTACAGTAAAATCTCAAAAACACGTTTCAAAAAAGAAGCATTTGTTTTTCCCTGATATGGGTCCTTAAACAATAGAATGACTTGAATTTCAGTGAGTCTGATAAGAGTTGATAAAAGTTGTTTTGGCAGTCTCCATAGTAATTCCATCTGTGTTGTCCACTCTTGCTTTCACGTGACCTCAGGTTGCTATGGATTTTGGCCCGGTCAACAGTGGCTGTGGTGAGACAGGGCCTCCCTGTGCTGAGGGAAAACCATGTAAAGTCGTCTGCACTGACTCAAGCTCCCCACCTCCATGGAATTTAGGGTCTTACTCACCTCAGGAAAAAAAAATATTTCCACCACTGAAACCAAGCCAACCGGAATATCCCTCAGCCAGCAATCTCGAGGAACCCGATGGCTGAGTAATGGCCTCTTTTACAACAGATACTATAGTTGGTAAAAAAGGTTGGTAAAGACTTCAGCTAAGCCAAGAAACCAAGAGTCCCCAGGCGCTGAGATACGAAAGTAGAACTGAAGGGAAGAAACCCAAACAGTGCTGTTGCCATGACCAGCATCAGTCAATACAAATGCATTTCCAAGTCTTGTGCCTTACATTTGATCTCCGATCATCTGATGAGCAAATGTCAGTTTTTTAACCTTAAAATGAGTTCAGCAAAACATTAAAAACCCTCAATTTTTCCATTAGCCTAAATGCAACAAATCAGCCACATTATCTATAAAAACATAAAAAAGTACAGACAAAATTTAGGCCTCAATTTGAGGTTATTTAAAGTAAGTGTGATGATTTAGGATGCTAATTGATGGGGCACTGGCTTCTATTAGATGTTAGCCACATTAGCCTCACAGTGCAAAACAAAGCAAATTTCAGCTCCATGGTAAACATTTCTAAGCTGATCAAGTTCTTCTGAGGGAACATTGTTGAAACTTAATTGATTTGCCTAACTGTGCCTTTTAATGTTGATGCATATTTGCTCTTTTTGAGTGTTAAAGTCTCCCCCAAATCATGTTGTGTTCTCTTAGTGGGCAAATAAAGTTAAAATATGTTGTAATATTTTTAATACTTATTGAAAAAATGTGTCTGCAGGACCTGCGAATGCCTGATCACGCACTGGCCCATGATTAATTGACGCTAACTTGTTTTGCACAATTCCTGCTGTGAACAGCTTGTTTTGACTCTGCTGTTCCAGTAATTTCCTTTCACTTCACCGTGATGTCTGTATTTCCATACAGACAGACGCAAGGGGGACTAAAGTCTTCCAAGCATTAACTGCAGACCGCCCTAATAAGGTAATGCACTGCTATTTCCTTGGAAAGAATTTTTCTGCACTGTCTTCCTTTCCGTTTGTGAGTGCGTGTGTGTGTGTGAGTGTGTGCATGCATTAGAACTATCTGCTCATGTGTAACTGTTCAACTTCTTGGAAAAAAAAACAAAAAAAACAAAAACACAAACTTGGACCGCAAGACCTCTTTTACAGGAAACACACAGTCAGCATGAGAAGCAGAGGGAGAGGTGACTACCACAGAAACTGAAACTATTCTCAGATTGTCAGGAATGTGAGGAATCTGTTCTATAGAAGGGCGAGTTATCACCAGTTCAGAAAACATAATCCCCTTATAATGCTCAGAGAACAAATGTTCTAGCTCTAAACTACTAGTTTGTACTCAGAAAGGATATTTTATCAGTGGGTCTCTTATGCTGTGCTGTGAATTTGCATGCCCAGAGAAAATGAAGTTCTCTCTAAGAATAGCACACCTACATTGTGTATAAGGGTTGTGGCAGCCAATTTACGCTGACATATTTAGTTGTTTATCTATTTAGAGAGCACTTTGTCTCAGCACAGGGTGTAGCAGACCCAGCCCTGAGCTGGAGCCAGGAGGCAGTGCTCATACTGTAGAGTACAGTATGTCTTGTAATGAAAGCCAGGAAAGCAGATGCTAAAAATACCCTGGTTACTAAAAGGGATAAGTGTCGCAGCAGAGAGGTGAGGAGCACATCCACAATCACAAAGTATTTTAAGTGCATGGTCATTTGTTTGCATAATAGTTTCCGCCTTTATTTGCTCAGGTTCCTTCACTTTTTTATGTACTAGGGGCTGCCCGATACAGACCAATATTGCTATTGCAATTATATTGTACAATTTGATACAGCCTACATTTTACTAGGATATACTGGTCAACCAATAATGTGGCATGGTTAAATATTGGCCTGCATTATTCTGACCAAATGAATTCATTTTCTTTTCAGGTGACTGGCTTGATTCATTGTGATTGGTTGAAGGGCTCATTTGCATGTTACTGGCTTATATCAGTATTGCAAAGGTCAGTGTTATGGTAACATTTAACAAATTCATATATTCTGTGACCCTATCATGTACAATGATGAAATTTAAAAACAAAGACACAGCATCAATAATACAAAACACCACTCTTATGAAATCCTTGTTTACTGAAGCTCTAACAGCAGCTTGGGGAGAATCTTCATGCTGCTTAATGGGAATGAGTGAGTTAGTTAGTTAAATAGTTAGCTACAAGCCAGATACTTGAGGTGCTTTGCATTAAAAAAAAAAAGATCATCCCAAAATAAAATGTAAGGACCTAGATGTCCCACTTCTGGATTAGCAATAGACTCATATAGAAAGCTGTTGTTGTTTATGACTTCTCTTAGGCTATCATTTAAAAACATATTTACATAATAATGCTGAAAACATTGTTGACTTCTAACACACAGGGCTGTAGTGTGTACAGATGACCTGCCAAAGCCCTGACCAGTGCTAATTCACCCTAACGTAGTCAAACACCCTCGAGCAGTGACCCTGGTCATGCTGTCCCATGACCAAACATCATAAACACATTTCTACATGGGTTATTTTGATCTGACACAGTCCTTCTAGGTAAGCACCCAACAGAGGTTGGATACGAGCCAGTGAATGGAAGGAAACAGGACAAACACAAAAACAGCACAAAGTGTCTCTCATCTCATGTCTCTCTCTCTCTCTCTCTTTCTTTCTCTCTCTCTCTCTCTCTCTCTCTCTCTCTCTTTTCTGTTGACTTCCTGCGTAGTCAGCCCCTCCCCTGCCTAACCAGCTGTGCTGTGTTGACGTAAACCCCCTCCCCTACACATATAAACACCCCCCTTATCACGATGCATAGTGAAAAAGTGATTAGTCATTTATTGTTCCTCCAACGTTTTCCGAAGGCAAAACATGTTATGTAGGCATGTTGTTATCCCAGTGGTGTTTTCCTCTTTTTTTTTCTGAGCATGCAGCTCGAAGGACTACCTTTGCACGACAAAGACTGTTTTCACCCGGCTAGCTAGAGCTATTGATGAATGGTCTTGTTGCCAGCCCTGCCATGTTATTTAAAAAGAAGGGTGTTGCAATGAAGAGCATGCTGTCTTGCACACCCACTCCACCCAGCCGAAAACATGCCCGCCCAACTAAAGGCAAGTGAGGTTCTAATTCCAGGGATCAGATAAGGGTTTTCATACTCATTCCTTTACATTTTTGTCTACAGTCCTTACACAATGGCACCTTTGCAGACCTCACAGCTTACAGTTGAGCATGCTAATTTAGAAGGCTTGAGCGTTAAGCACGAATACAGTCTTGAAAGACTAGGTTCTTGTAACCTGTGAGTTTTTCGCAGAAAAGAGGAAAATGTGTGTGCTAGCTACATGACATGACAACGCGACATTCTGCCACAGGCTCAAACATGCTGTTCCCTATTTTTTTTTTTTTTTTTTACACAGAAATAGTCATAAACACAGAAAACAAAGAAGCTTATGTTGAAGCATCTAAAAATAGAGAAAGAAAAATAACAGCAGTTTCTAGACACCCACCCCCCTTCCCTTTGGAGAAAACAACCTTCTTGTTACTGACTGCACACATTCTCTAACAATGCTGTTGTCATAGTTGTTCAGAAAAGCTTTTTGGGGGATAATGCATCCATCCCCTGACTCAAGGGCTCCAGTCCAGTAAGGCAAATCTCTTCAGTGACCAAGACAGACAAGCTGGAAGGTGCAAGCTGCAGCTGGAAGTACATTTCTGCAGAAATTGTCCTGGCATAGAACCCTGATATATTTCTTAATTATACAAGTTTGATGATCCCAATTGTCAATTGCCTTCATCTGTGCAGGCATCTCAGTGTCTTACGTTTTGAGAACGTTCTGTGCTAAAGGGTGAGTTATTTGTTACAACTTGAGATGGAATGTGTTGCTGAGGTTAGGATGTTTTTGTATTTTATTTTTTTTACTGGGGGAAAGATGAGTATGATTTTTCAGCCTGGTCCCTGGTGTTCTTCTTGACTTGAGGACTCATAAACAGAGCTTTAGCTTCTAGAACCTTTAACACATGAGCTTGAAGTGCAACCTGAAACAGTGTGTGATATTCAGCTTTGGAAACATGCATGATCTCTCTCTCTCTCACACACACACACACACACTCAGACACAAGCACACATGCGCATGCACACACATACAAAAACTCTCTTATAAACATGCAAGACTTATTGTGCAACAGAAAGGCATCTGTGCATGGATTGGAACAGGAAAAAGGACCCTCCCGGATCTGTTGTTTTGGCACATACCTGCCCATGTGATTGGTTGCCTGATTGTAACCTCATGCTGCAAGCAAAGTACAGAGGGCATGAGTGAGACAGAATGTTCTGGGATATTCTGAACTTTATTTACAAGCTCCAAAGTGGGGAGGAGAAGTGGGTGGGATTTTTATTATGCAGGAAAAAAGAAAAAGCAAAAGTGCTGGAAAGGTGCCCACATGATGGAATGTGCAACAAAAAAAAAGTTGGCTTTTAAACTCCGAAATAGGCTATACTGCAGATGATTACACCATAAACAGTATATTGCAAAATTCTACACGCTCCATGAAGCCTTGGTCCATGCACTCATTGTGCAGCATTAGCCGCTGCATTCAATAGCATTGGTGCAGCATTAGCCTACACATTCTATAGCATAGTCCATACATTGTGCAGCATTAGCCTGTGCATTCCATAGCATTGGACTATACATTTTGTAGCATTAGCTGATAAATTCTGCAGCATAAGCCCATGTTTTCTGCAGCATTAGTCAATATATTGTGCTGTATTTGCCTATGCAATCTTTAACATTATGCATAGTTTAAGCTGCATTAGCCTGTGCATTCTATATTATTAAACTATACATTGTGTAGCATTATCTGTAGCATTTTATAAAATTAGTCTATACACTGTGCAGCATTAGCCTATGTATACTGTATTATCAATCTATACGTTGTGCAGCATAAGTCTATGCATTTTATAGCAGTACCCTCTACGTTCTGTAGCATAGTCTATATATTGTCCTGCATTAACGCACAGTCTATACATTGTGCTGCATTAGCCTATGCATTCTACAGCATTAGTCCATGCATTGTGCAGCACGAATCCATTCATTGCCCATAGCATTAGCCTATGCATTGTGCTGCATCCACTCATACATTTTACAACATTTGCACATGTATTTTGCAGCGGTAGTCTGTGCACTCTATAGCATTCTGCAACATTAATAGAATAGGCTTTCAATATGGCTTTTTGCTGTGCAGATAAAGTGATTTGCACGTTAATCTGCACTAGGTGCACATCGTGTACTAGGAAACATAGAATGGGCAGGCTGTCCTTTTCCCATGGCCTCTGTGTACACAGACCTTTTACATAGTCTCGTGGGGTCTTCAGACCCTGGAGCATTCCTTCCAAATGGGAAGCCAATTATCCATATACAGCAATTACAGAAGAGTGCACAATGTGCAGCAGTGGTGATTAAGGTACAAAGACCTGCGTTGACCTCTAATCTTTTTAGATGTGGTGCCAGATGTATCAACGCAATTTGCAATACATGCAATAT
>JBBPCZ010000040.1:14765613-14789436 GCA_037974445.1 Brycinus macrolepidotus | reverse complement strand
ATATATATATATATAGATATATACACGCACACATGACTGGGTTACCAGGTTCTTATCAAGATTATGCAAGCTAGGAGTCACAGTGTGTGCCTGCATTCCTTGATGTTAATAGTTTATTTTAGACTGTCCTGTTCTAGCATAGCATAGGTCACAGTTTTCTAATTTGGCTGTGCATGACCATCCCAGGAGCTTACAGTGCTTGCAATGCCTAATACTTGTGCTTAGTTATGAAAGATCTTTGAGAGATGTGTCCCGGCATATCAGGTTCTGAACCGTGGGCTGCAGCCAACACCAGTGTTCTAGATTTTTTTTTTCTCCAGTACATTGTATCCGTGCAAGTACTCCTTTGCTGTTGTATCTGTGCACTTTTATGAGTTCAGTCGGTCCTAGCGTGCAGTTGCTAGAAGTGGCAGAAAACAGCCAAAGTAGGTACAAATAGGACAAGAGTTTTTCTGGGAATTTCTCATATGTAAAAGCCTATTAATAAACTGTCCTCAGAAATTCCTTTTGAGGGGCTCTATAACCTTGCTTTATTCTTTCCTGCCTTTGTGCCAGAGGGTTGCAGGGGCTCAGAGAAAAGAGCGAATCCCTTCTTCCTGCTGGATGAAAAGAAGACAATGACAGATGGAGAAGTGAGAACCTTTCAAGCAGAATAACCTTGACCACTTTTCATAGTTCCACAGTTTTCATAGCTCTATTCTTCCCTCTCTCCCTCCTGGCTCCGTCCGCTTCATTGTCATGCTGGTCAATGCTGGGCTCTCCTCATGAAGCTGATTCCCAAGTCTTACCGCTGTTATCAGGCCAGCGCCTGGACAATACCCCTTTGTCATTGCAGCCACGGCCACTTCCGGTCACAGTCCCGTCATGTAGCCTCTCTATAGCATAATGCCACTGATGAATGGATTCCAAGGGAGTGATCAAAATACATACAGTAAATGTTAGTTTTAAAACGTCTGTGCCAGTGGAATAGACAATGGACAAATGCTTGACGAATGTTTGTCCCTATGCAAGACTCATCATTAAGCAACTAGTGCTAACTTTGGTGGACTAAGCTATTGCACAAGCATCAAGTCTTATCCACAGATGGCTGGTATGGCTGCATGTTTTCATTCCAAACATGCAAAACCTGACTCTGCTTCTTTAATTAACTGATCTCAATCTTCTAACAGCTGATCACATGCCTGCCCCAGGTCTAACTCCTGAACCACTCCTGAGCCAGACATTAACATGTGCATGCATGCTACGTCGTATTCACTTAAACTGCAGGTCTATATGTGTGTTTTGAGTTTACTCAGCCCTGGTGTACATGCAGAGAGTGGAACAACGTGGCACAAGCAGGTATAAATAGGTTAAAGTGAATGGGGATGTAAAAAATAATCTGTCAGCTGATAAGACAATTGAAATGCTTTGAAAAAGATATTTTTGCAAGTGTTAAGTGAAAATAGCTAGTGTCTAACCCACAGAATATAGTGCTCATACTGTCCTGAACTGAACTGTGCTAGCATGCTATGCATTGACAATTGCATGCAAGTTAGGTCACGTGTACCTGAACTGCGGACAGTTTTATATCTTGGGCATGTTGTGTTTTAATAGTGCTGTCAGCTTCTGTCATTTATCTGAGCTGGAGTTGCACACTGTTCTGGAGTAAAGGTCACTCCTTCACCAAAGTTGTCTTCTAGGAATTGGGGCCCCAATTACTCGCTGCTTGATCTGGCATGATACCATCTGTCTGCAAAGAGCACGAGCACTGAATGAGGGAGTGTTCACTGGTGGTTCATCTTTGGCAGAATTTTTTACAGGCTCAGGTTAATCAGTGCAGAGATTCCTCGTAGCCCGCCTTCACGGATATTTTCAGAAAGAGTCAGAATGTTCTCCAAGAGCTTTTTCTTTGAGCCACATTCTGTCAGACTGACATGTAGCCACACCACTGCATTACAGACCAGAAGCCAACAGTTCACAGAAAAGATAGTACTGATGACATGTTCTCTGTGGTTCATGGTAGCTTCATAGTTCCGTTGCCCTCTCAAGTGACCCATGCAGGCACATGATGCATGAGTCCTGAAAAAACCTTTGTGCACTTTGTTAGATTGATCTCATAATCAAGATCAAAGACACCTGCGTCTATAATTTAAATAATAAATCTGGTTGACTTAAGAGGGCTGTTATACATTTTCATTCCATGTTCTTTGGAAATGGCATTTTCTTTCTTTGGAAGTGAAGGATTGTTAATATGTGTTCCTTAGAAAGTCCGTTTGACTTGCTGATGTTTGGATAACCCCGCTTTGCACTCTTTCTGAGGCTGATGTATCTAACAAGAGGGAGGCCACCACTGCTTTAGGCAGTGGGAAATTTCAACCGATTTCTCAGGACCTTTTGCATATCCATACTCCTGGTCTTTGCTCAGCTTCTTCTGTAAGGGCTGGGAGGGGGGTCAACCATCAGTCGCTGAGGGGTGGGAAAAGAGAGGGAGGTCAATTGTTCCCACACCTTTAGGACATTGTGAGAGAATAACTGGAAGTGACAGAGACAAGAAGTGTGGGAGAAAGACCATAGGGGCATAACTTTGCAGAAACACAGTGAAAACGTGGTAGAATCTGCCCCAAGCTAAGCTCAGAATGTGTCGAACATTAAACCTTGGCAATGACACATGATCTGTGGATTGTTAATACTGCTGCGCAATCCCTAAAAGAACTATGAAGCTGAAGCACTTGCACTTGTGGATACATCTGATACCTCAAAAGCTGTGCAGCTGAGCTGCGCTCACATGTTTGTCGACATTTGCTGACCTTTTCATTTACAATCTCTGTGTAGCAGCAAGTCTCCTTCACAGTCTGCCTGAACTGTTTGCCCAAGGTGACGCTAATGATAGTCAATTGCCCTGAATGTGGGCCTTGAGCTGCTGTCTGTGTTAAAGCATGTATTTAAGAGTTGCTCTCCACAGCCGTGGGTGGATCTCAGCGGCAGATTATTCAGCCCTTCGCAGTTTTAGGAAATCCCTCCCTCCTATTTTTAGCACGTGGCCCTGCTGAAAAGCATTTGGAAGGAAGCTCAGTGTTCACAGTGCATTTTTAAAAACAGCACTGTGACACATTCATAAGGCAAGCAATATTTTAGGCATTGTGACAAATGTGACAAATAAGGCATTGGCTGTAAATGCTTTATGACCTTAAAAGGAATTGTTTGGCAAAAAAATACATTTGCAGAGTTTTACCATCACCCCAAATGTAGGCCATTAGCAGGACATGCGTGGTGTTCAAAGTTATATATTAAAGTAAAGTGGCCCCTTATAGTCGTGTGTGAACACACCACAGCACACAATGTGAACAATGTGAAATTCTTTCTCTGCATTTTACCCATTTACCCAAGTACCTCAGTGGTGCCACCAGCAGTCCTGGGATTCAAACCCACAACCTTCTGATCACAGAGGCAACTCTCTAACCACCAGGCCACCAGCCGCCTCATTATATTATAGATTAAAACTTTAGCATAACACTGTTCAAACTGCATGTGTCACCTGCTTGCTGTTGAGTAATCTGAAATCTGTGTAGTTTCTTATGCTGCATAACAATGTTTTCTGCAAAAAATGAACCAAAAATGGACAACATTTAGCCTTCCAGATGTCTGCTGCTACTGTTTTTAGCAATGCAGTGTACTTTGGTCCAATTTTTATTAGTCTCTTTGAGATTACATAACAAGAAGGTTAAACACACGTGTGTGATGATTCATGCATGTGGTGAGTAAAATGTTAATTGGAGAGAGATAAGCTTTTATTACTTGTTAGCTAAATCAGCCACATTAGCAGTGAAAAACTGAATTTTGGATGTGTCTTGGCTGATCGACTGATTTTGGGCTATGTGATTTTAGGCTGAAGCTTTGCTTTAAGCTTTACCTGGTATCAGGCTACATGCCTAGTATTGTGTCCCACCTTGGTGGTCAATGCCCTGCTCTAGACTGCTTTCCCACATGCTCTCGGCTAGACCTCTGCTGGGCTGAGAGGATGATTTATTTGAACTGAACTAGGAGGAACTGCTGACAGCTCTGGGAAACCTTCCTTAAGAGTTCCTTTCCAGTACCCCTGCTGCAACAGCTGGAGGAGCATGTGTTTGTGTGAGAGTGTGTGTTTGTGTGTGTGTGTATGTGTGTGTGTGTGTGAGAGTGAGTGGAGTGGAGTGAAGGAGCAAGAAGGGGAGTCTTGGGTGTGTCTCCTTCAACAGATGACATGTGCAATGGGAAAGCGAGAGACTCTGAGTTCACTGCTTGTCGTTCGCACGGTATAAAAAAATGCTGCTCTATAATTCAAGCACAACCACAGCAAAAAAGGCCCAATTCACATGCCTAAACAGTGCTTATTGATTTGTATATGCAGTAAAGAAACAACTAGGAGTGTTGTCTTTGGATTCCCAGACGCCTTTCACATAATGCATGCTTCACATTCTCACTGTGCTCCAAACCGATTTGATGTGATACAAGCAGGCTTGTCATGCATAAGACTTTTGTTCAGAATTTTACAGTTTTACAGCTTATACCATATAAAGCTAGTTGCCAAGACACACTTAGTGTCTAAAATCTGCAAGCCCACTGAAGCTACAAGGCTAACGTAGCTCAAAAGTATGTTGCTTGCTTGTTGCATTATCATTGTGCAAACCACCTGCCTAAATCATCTCACTCCTGCCTCAAAAATGGAGAAAATTATCTGTTTTATTAGCTTAAAAAAGTTGCAATCAAATGTTGAAAACTACATTTTAACTGTACTTGTTCATTTGTATAGAAAACAGTATGTCATAAGGTCAGAAACCACATAAGCAAGTCTATTAGAGATTACTTAGCACTTGGACACAATCAGAAGCAAATGTTAGGATTACGATATGAGATTGTGATAAACTAGCAGCGATGGTCTAACATCACTTTATGTTTAGAGCACCTTTTGACCGTCTTTAACTTTTAACTTTAGGATAAATACTCTAAAGATGCTCTAAACATAAAGACAATGTTACATCATCACTCTAAACATAAAGAACATGGTACACCATCGTAATAAACATCACTGTTTATAACGATCTCATATCGTAACCCTAACCACACACTTGCTTCAGACTGTCTGTAGGTCTGAAGGTCATGAATGGGTAACCAGCTCAGGGTCTTCAGCCCCACTACTCTCTTCCTGTGTTCATTAAAGCAGTGGACACCAGTGAACGTGTGGTGTGAGAGAGTGAATGAAAGAGAGTTTGTTTATGGAGGGGAGTCTTGAAGAGGTCAGAACAAAGAAAACACCCTCATCCTGTCCCGGTCCACTGACTTGCCCTGCCCCCACACTCATCCTAATGACATTTTCATGCAGAGGTCAAAGCTATGTCTGGATCACTGTCCACCCATCTGCCTGATAGAAGTACAGCATGACCGGTGCAAACCACAGTGATGTGATACCCGACCATTCAGAGGTTGGGAATAATGGTTTAATAATAATTGCTGCTGTTTACCCAATAATAACATGGACATTAAAAACTAGGAACTATACACCAGAGTTTTTAGATAATTTATTCAATTAAAATAACTAAAATAAATGATTCATAATAATACCTGATCATTTGTTTATAGTATAGCATTATAGTATATTAATCTGTTTCAAGATTTGATCGCTTTTATTAGGCTAATTAGATTGCAACTTCCTTCTCGGTTTTATTGTGGAATCATCTACAGCTCTGTTCACCATTCTGGACATATCATACCTCCTTTTTTCATGCAATGCAATTTCACACTGTTCAACAGGTCCTTCCATTCAGCCTTGAATTTTAAGAATTACTGTTACATTTTGAAATTGGAAAATCTTTTCATTTTATTTCAATAATGATTTGAATTAACATATATAATTGGATTTTATTCATGCTAAAAATATCTGAGGAATCCATTTCCATTCTACTGGCAGAATGGCCAGTAGAAGGTCTGCAAAAGGGGTTCTTAATTTCATTTTACAGCTTCCTAACCATTATTTGAAACCTGTGAAGTTGAAGAATGCATAGATTATAACAGAATCATTTACACATGTCTCTGAAATGAAACTGGTTTTACATAATTAAAACAGTGATCCCAAACAGATATAGTATATAATAAAGCATTGGCCTATAATGGGATGGCTGTGGATTTAAGGCCATTTACAAGAAAACACACTTTTTTCGGAACTGGCATATAGTAATCTAGCAAGTAGCATATAGTAAGAGTTCTGCAAAACAAGGGGACATCCCCACAACAGTGATTTATTGTGAAGAGGAGTTACAATTTGCTCTACTACACATTTTGCAGAAACACGGTGACTCAGAGGATTCAAGGTTGGAAAAGCTGTTTACAAGGGGATAATTAGTCATAGTGTGTCTAGCAAACCTGTAAACTTATTTTCTTACTCACAATTTGCCGCTGTTTGTACATTAGCCAAGGTAACTTCTCTTGATTTCGGTAGCCTACAGATTGCATTTTTCATCATTTTTGTGGGGTGACTGGACAGTTTAATCAAAAGAGCCACATAATGTGAAACTCTTCATGCATACTTCCGCATGTTTTGGGGTTTTTTTACAAGCTGAGATAAGCAAGTCATGAGAAAGTTCTAGGCCCTTTTCAGGTGTTTTGAGATTTAGCCTCCGACCATATGAATCACACCTCAGCGAGGATCCATGTGATGTGGCCGAGAACAGGATTTATTTCAGCCTCAAGTCAACAGCAGGGGAGACCAGTCCACTGCTTTGTCTATTGTATCTTGCAGGATTCCTCAGTGAGGCAGGTGGAGAGGTTGAGAAAAGGCCTGACCTCTCACATTGCCTGACCTGCCCTGACTTTTCTGCTGACTGTACACCTGTCCATGAGCCATCAGAGTTTTCTATTTCTCTGGAGTTTCTATGGAGTTCTTTCTCCACAAGTCTGCAAAAGTTGTGTTCAATAATTGTTCCAAGAGATGAAGATTTAAGGCTTAAGATCAATACACAAATATGCAGACATTCCTCACTGTTGTAAGTAGTAAATATCTGGGCAATAGCATTCCTCTGACTCATTATTAATGTCATTGTATTGCATAGGCTGTTAGCATACTTGCATCTACAAAGATTTCTGTGCATGTGGGTGTGTGACAACCCCACCAAAGCACACCTTGGGTTTCTAGACATAAAACAACTATGTCCGGATTCTTTTGATCCTAAGCAAACCCAGCTACTTGTATGCATGTACTAAGATTACCTTTGTAGTGTATGGACTAGCTTGAAAGCTCTTTGTGTAAAATGTCCAGTCTGACATAAATCAGGTATTGATTGTTTCTAGAAACAGCAACAAGGCCAGTTAAGCACTCCTAAAGCACACGTGCAATGTGCTCATGTCAAAATATTGACTTAGCCTACACTCTTTTATTATCTTGTTGGTTCAAACAAGAGGCAAGGCTGCACGTGACCCTCAAAAGAACCGATGGAGTGAAATTATGATTCATGTGCTGTTGTATCTGAATCACTTTTCACCTATCTAACAATTTCTTAGAAACCTCATGTGTACACTGGGAGCAAAGACAGAAAATACTAAAAACAATGTTCTGCTCTAGTGACATGCAAATGATCTAGTGCTCCTTGCTGGGTCTCTTAGGGAGTTTTTAAGACTGTTGACAAGCCATTCTAATGTGGTTTTTCAAAGGGCTCACATGATTGGGACTCCCACACAACAAGTCCAGAACTTCAATGAAAAGGGAAACTTGGGGGAAATCTTTTCTAGATACACTCATACACTCAGAACTATTTACACAAGCTTAATAGTGTTCAAAATGAAAGATCAATGGCAGCCGACGTTGATGCCTTGCATGATTCACTAAAAAGGACTGCATGGAATAACAGCAAAACTTGAAAGGACTTCTTTTGTTCTTGCACAAACTCAGAATCATTTGGCTTCAATACGTGTGAACAGAAAAAATTCTGGCTGCAGACCAGCACAGAGAGATGGATCAGACGGTGTCCTCAGATTGCACGCGATAAGCAACAGAGTTCCTCCAGGGACCTGTGCATCAGGTAATTTTATAACTAAGTTGACAGCAGAATCCCCGACGCAATGCATTGTGGATTACTCACTCTTATTTGATGGCTGATTTATGTGTTGATAACTTTGCAAGTCACGCAAGTGTTTCAAACTCATATGATGTTGATTAGTTTCTTACATCGCCTCCAAAGAAGCCGTCACCTCTTTTAAAAAGTGCAATTTGCGTAATTTATAATTTGTTTTTCATCGGGATCCCTCTGGTCATGTTGCAATTTTTTCACAGAGGGGGTTATCATTACTGAGAAAGCCTGCCTTTGAGACAGAGCCCTTTAAAGGGTGTTTAGATGGTGGAGAAAAAAGGAGACCACAGGATAACTCATCCTTATCGTTCAACCTCATAAGAGAGCTTTTATTGTATGACTAAAGTTGAGGTTTCTCTTTAGACCCTCAAGATGACAAGCATGCTAACATACCATGTTTTCAGTCAAGGGCTCTTTCAAAGTGTCTCCATTTCTGCTGTTGGTTCACATGAATGGCTCATTCTTCAAGGAAAAAAAACGAATCAGGGAATTTTTGCACTCTGCAAATGTAGACCTTGCCAGAATACTCATACTCCTAAAAATAAAAGTCCTTAATGGTTCTTGAACATGTAGAAATATTGGTAACACTTTACTGAAGGACAGTGTTCATAAGTCAACCCAACACCAATATGAGCCTTTCATGAAAACCAACATAAACCTATATAGGTATTTGTAAAGGTTTATTCCAACAAGCATCCATTCTCCTAACACTTCCTGTGGGGAAATGATGTTCAAATGGACAAAAGTAGCCTTTATGACAAATGATATTGGAATGGTTGTTGGAATAAGTCTTTATTAAAGTTTATGTAGGGGTACATCAGTTGTCATGAAAGGCGTCCACTGATCAGCCATAAAATGAAAACCACCTGCCTACTATTGTGTAGGTCCCCCTCAAGCCCTCAAATCAGCTCTCATCAGTGGAGGCATGCTGTGATACGTATCTAGCATCTAGACATTATCAGCACATCATTTAAGTCCTGTAAGTTGCCAGATGGGGCCTCTATGGATCAGACTAGTTTGTCCAGTACATCCCACTGATTCTCAATCGGCTTTGAATCTGGGGTCAAGACCTTGAACTTTCCTAAACTCTTCAAAGCGTTAATGAACAATTTTTGCAGTGTGGTAAGGCGCATTATCCTACTAAAAGAGGCCATTAGGGAATACTGATGTCATGAAAGGGAGCATCACGTTGCCTCTGCCAGCTTGCCTTCTTCCCATAGTGCATTATCTCTTCCCCAGGTAAGTGACACACCTATGATTCTTGGGCGCCCATGACCCTGATGCTGATTCACCAGTACTAACCACTGCACAACGCCCCACAGGACCTGCCCTTTTGGAGATACTCTGAACCAGTTGTCAGGCCATCACAATTTGGCCCTTGTCAAAGCCACTCACATCCTCATGCTTGTTCATTTTTCCTGCTTCCAACAGATCAAGTTCAAGAACTGACTGATTACTTGCTGCCTAGTATCTCCCACCTCTTGACAGGTGCCATTATAACATGATAATCAATGTTATTTACTTTACTAGTCAGAGGTTTTAGAGGCTGATCTGTGTATGTGGGTGTCAAGCAGCCTTACTAATACTACCCTTCCATAAAGTGCTACCAAAAATTTTTCAGTTTGTACAGAACCTTTACAATATACTGAGAAGGTTCTTCACAGGTTCTTGCACATCTCAGGTATAGAAATGATTCCTTATAGGGCCATCCACTGAACAACTCTGCTGTGGCACTGTTCCACAGAACCCCTGTTTTCACTTTTATTTTGAAGAGTGCATGACAAGAACAAGCTCCTCTTCTGTTTCTCTTAAATACTGCTTTAAGCGGAAGAGCTGGAGTGGCAGTAGTCTCCACTACTGGCAAAAGATTACCACCATCTAGAGCAGGAAGAAAGCAGAATGTGCTATATCTGCATTGGGGATTAACCTGTGGTTAAAAGCTCTGAGACAAGCACATTCACAAAACTTACTGAGGTGTTCTCATAAAAGCAACACAGCCATTTGGGAATCTGATGACTCGAATTTTGAACTCTGATAAAGAAGGGGAACTCATGTATGATGCAGCAAAGCAGACCCTTTGGGGCTCAGTCATAAGCAGTGGGATTTTACTTCTCTTTGTGAGTGCCTTTGAAGTTTTCAAATGATTCACTACATTTCATATCTTCTCTGAAATGAGCGTGATGATTGTGGGTCAGCACTAAAATGTGTATATAAGGGAATATTTGCCTCACTGTATGTCAGAACAGACGTGAGTTGCCAATCTATTCTCAGCAATAGCAATCACTTTAGTGTTATTGCCTTGATGAAAATAGCTCTAATTAAACATGATTCACCAGTCAGTTGGGCATTGCATAAGATGGTCCCTATGTTTGTGGGAGGTCAAGAGACAGTTTTGAGCCCGCTATGATGCTGACTTGTGTGATTCAGCTCTCCCTGATGGGATCTCCTTACATGCCGCTTTTATCCAACTGCTGCTTTGGCACCCATTGCAGCTTGTGTGGTTAATGAGAGAAGCTCTTGACGATGAGCCATTTTTACATGCTTTAACGCTTTTCCAGCCTCCACACATAGACCAAAATGGAAATGTGCAGTAGGGGGGATTTCTGTGTTGCTTTCTTTGCCCTTAGGATGGAGGAAAGATCAGATAGGGACTTTCACTAAAGGGTGAAACTTGTACATCCTGCTCTCTTAAAAATAAGGGTGCCTTGATGGAACAACTGTTGATTTTTGAAAGAACCTCAGTTTGACGGTCCTTTACAAACATATGGAAAAAAACGTAAAGTGGTTCTTCCTCCAAGCAGTATTCCTCCAAAGAACCCTTATTTGGCTCCTTTATTTTTAAGATTGTAATGCCAAAATGGAATGCAAGGAGAACCCAGACACTGTTCTGTTTGGGGAAAGGAGTGGCGTGTTGGCGTGTTGTTGCAAAGCCGTGAGCAATCTGTCTGCGCAGGAGCTTTGAGACGGGGAGACGGTAAGGAAAAGCAGACAGGCCACCTGCATCAGTGCAAAACACACAGATTTCATTTTAACAGAGTGGTCTGAGTCCTATTTAGCCCGTCTAGAGAGTCTTTCCTTTCAGCCGTCTTGGCACACGGATCTGGGTTTTCCCTCTGAGTCAACGCTAACTGATAAACTTTCTCTCTCTCTCTCTCTCTCTCTCTCTCTCTCTCTCTCCCTCTCTCTCTCTCTCTCTCTCTCTCTCAGACATAGACGGCGGGCCAGGGTGTGCCGTAAAGAGACAGGGAGGAGGTCCCAGCTCCAGCCCCTGCACATGTTTTGGCTCTCAGACTGGGAGGGGACACAGACAGGGCAGGGAAAGCCAGGGCGGCGCTACACACGCCGTCTGGCCGGGACCATGCAAAGCCATGCAAATCCATGCAAATATTTTTCTGTGGAGACCTTCTTTTAGCAGCACTTTACTGTAAGTTCTGTTTTTCCCCCCAAGAGCTGAGAGTTTCTTCTGTTAAATGAGTCAGAGCCATTGATTTCATTTTTTTGTTTCAGGGGTTTCAAGGTCACTTGTGTGATTAGTCATTTATGTGTTGACTACACCTGAAAATGCCGTCTTACTATTTGTCACTTTCCCCAGCACATCCTCTTTACACATTCACACCCATGGGTTTATATAATGCCTTCGGGTTTTCAGATCAGACAGATTGCTTTCATAGAGTCAGCAGCTCTCGATATGACTTTGCATGTCTGTAGATTCAACGGCGCATATGTAACTTTCTGTATCTGTTTAGGGTCATAAAGACACACTGAATAAAGTAACCCCTATGTTCAGTGCTTGGCATTTGGTATGATGAGGCCCATGTGCAGTTGCTCCAGAGCAACCTATTCTACTGGAAACTCTTTTCTATAGAGATTACACAAACTGCGTGTGTGCAATTCAAGACTGATGAGAGCAATGGTAGCTGAATTTGCTAATTAGAAGACCCTTTAATGTATATTACATCAAGACGATTATTTCCAAGAGAAAGTATACTGAAACACAACATTAATGAATCAACTAAATAAAATGCATTACTTTATCAGTGCAGTAAATCTAAAGTACCTAAAGTGCTTTTAAAATGGTCAAATATTTGGACTGAACACCATTATCTGACTAGACAAAACACTGTGATCCAACTGCTGGATGGGAATGTTTTGTCCCTGATCATAATCTGCCGAGTTACAATGATTTGATTATTGCTGGGAGGTTTTCCCTTAGATTATCATCTACTGAATGTTCTTGTCTAGACCGTGAGACAGTTCAAGGAACAAGAGTGTGTTTTCGGAATTATTTCTACACACTTTTGGATAGGACTCAGGACTGTCCTGACTAACAAAAACCATACCTCAGAATCAGATAACTGTATAACTTGAACGAGGCTCTTGAAGGAGGACATGCTATGCCCCTGTAAATTTCAAGAAAAAAAGTGCAAGAAAGCAGAAAGCAGGCCAGACACTGGATTTGAATTGGGTCGGCGGAAGCTAATTGCCTAGCAACTGCCAGTTGGGGGTCAGTGGAGAGTGATTTTTTTTGGGGGGGGGGTGTGGGGGTGCAAACTGGAGGGTAGCATTTGTTCAGTCAAGCCTGTCTGTCCCACCAGCTGTGACTGTGGTGGACATCTGAGGCACCCAAGCTATGGAGGCTTCCAGGTTCATGCCACACACACACACACACACACACACACACACACACACACACACACACACACACACTGCATCTCTGGGCTTTGCACAGCAGCAGGGAGCGTCAGTGTGTGCAAAGCTTTGTAGCCTCCAGCGTTGTATAATCTGATGAAATAATCCCAGTCTACAATATGCTGTGATACATTTTTTTTCCCCACAGCATTTCGCAGTCAGTGTCTCTGGCTAAAATCAGATCCAGTTTACACTTCAAAAGGGCCAGTGCAGGCAAACAGTGTCTTTTGTTTAAGTTTTTTCCAAATATTTTTTTTTTATAAATTCATTTCTTTAATGAAACAATTAAGCAAATAAAATGTACACAGTTTTGCATACATTTCATTTTGTGCCCAATTATTCCCTTAAGCCTTAGCAGTCAAGATGTATTACTATTGTTTTTCTGTTATTCAAATCGATTACATAGTTACATAAAGAATTTATCTTTTCATTTACATTTGATTTATATTCTGTATCAAAAGGTTTTTTTCCAACTTTTTCTCTTTGTTTCAGTGTCCACAAATAACAAAACCATGGCAAAAATATAAAGGATGGTATGTCTCTCCACAAAACAGCCTTTATGCACAACAAATGCTCTACAAATCATAACAGAATGTCTCCTCATCCACTTATTAACACAAGTGTAGTATCAATTACAGATTCAGATTTTTTTTTAAAGAATTTCTCAGTTTGCTTTAATGAATCACAAGGAAGACATTTAAAATACCAGACTACACAACACTTTTATTGTCAGTAGTCATAATGGGAAGATCAAAGGGCTTCAAAAGTGGACCCACTCACAGTAGTGAATCATTTGTCCTATAGATGTTGCAGATAGCCTGTCTGTATGGACATTATAGTACATTATGAGTTCAATACATCCAAGAAAGTTTAAGCCAGTCCCACAGCAGCTGTTTGAAGTGCATTTACTGCCTGCAAGCTCATGTCGGGACAAGTCGAAGGACTGTGAGACCCAGCAGAGGCTTCACAATGAAGTACGTGTGTGATATCAGTTTTTCCTTCTGTTGGAAAGCAGCAGGTGTGTTTGTTGAGGGACGCTGGTAAATGACGGTGAGTGGCTGTGTGCTTGACAAAAAGAAGCTTACAGGATACACTTCCACCTGCTTGCCTTAAAGCCCAGCGCTCTCTCTCTCCCTCTCTGTCTTTATTCTCTCTCTCCAGAATTATAGTTATCCTGCTGGTGTTTTGGTTTCTACCTATATGAATAAAAGCTTTAGGTCACTGCTGTGTCAGTGGTTTGGAAGGGATAGTATTTAGCAGCAGCATTCTCTGCTCAAGGCCACATCACCAGACCACACCAGCTGTTTAAGGATCATCTTGCAGAATTGAAGGCCTCAGCACTGGTGTCACTTCTGCTTTCTAAGTAATGTGTAAAATTTCTCTTCTGTACACTGAAACAAAGGCTGTGTCAAACATCATAAGTGTCTCACTCTATTTGCAGACCGAAACTATTCTTTAAACTTTTCTTAGTGCTTCTCATTTATGTGTAAATGTAACTTGACCATGTAGTTTGTAGTTCAGCCCAATGGCCCTGAAAGCTCTCACTCAGGCACAGACTCGACCCCTCGTCCAGTGACAGTTATACATGCAAATGAAAAGGCCCTGAAGTCTTTCCGAATAACTTGTTTAAAGGTTCACAGTGCTGACAAACCAAAGGAACTAGGCCAACAAAGATAACCCCAGAAATGATCGTTTCAGTGTGTCGTATTTTAGAACGATCTGACATTTTGATAAAACCAGAGTCCAACCAAAGATGTATTTTGATAGGGATAATGAAAGAGTAGCTCCCTATTCTTACCGAAACACAGGCTTTGACATTTGAATCAGTTCTATATTTATAACTGGCTAGCCTTCTTTTGTTTGCGTATTTTGTAGGGCGTTTCGGGAGGGTCCGGACTGCCTACAGTGTGATTGAAAGTGATGAGTAAAACTTTCAGCTTAAGACCGCGTCTCCCTCTGAGAAGGGCAATTTTTAGCATTGTTATGGTTGTTTTGCTGGAGCGTTTTACTGGAGGTTTCCCATTTCCAGCCTCTGCGCTTTCGTCCATGTGCGTGGGCGCACAGACGCATGAATGATGGGCTTAAAGAGTAGATGTGAGTGTGCAAGAGTGCGTTTGGGATCAGACAGTGGCAGCAAGGCCTGGCCAGTTGTTGTTTAGCTCCTGCGGTCTGCTCCATCAGTGGGGTTATTACTGTTATGATGGATTTTGGTGGGAACACCCCCCTGTCCAGACGCTTTCCCCAGCCTCTGGGGTGTGTGAGTCAGAGAGGTACTGCTCGTGTGAGTGTGTGTGTGTTTTCATGTTTTCTAGACTGACTGACCTTTTTTACAAAGTTTTTGAAAATGAAAAACAGGGGAAAAAATTGCTTTTGGTTACTGATCATAAAGATACTATATAATAATTATGGAATATGTTCCATATAACATAGATACTTGTATATGACATTTTGTTTGGACGGTGATGATGATTCCACAACAGTGTGTATGACGTCCTGACAAGGTATAAAAACAAATGTGTGTGTGTGTGTGTGTGTGTGTGTGTGTGAGTGTGTGCATGTGTGAGGGTGTAAGTGTTAGTGTTCATCCGTAAATAAGCAGATTATCACTCTCTCCAGCCAGCCAGCTACTCTTAGTTTGACCCAGTCTAGGCCGAATCTTTGGACTGCAACGTGTATGCTTTCATTTCGTCCTCTGCTTATTTTAGGCCAAACATGCAGACATAACAGGAATAGTGTGTTGTTTTTTTTTCTCCCAGCAGCCTCTGGGAAGCTGCTGAGTGTGTCATGAAAAGCACAGGAGCACCCTTTGCTCCTTAAATGTCACAGTGTCGGGCAACGCCAACGGTCTGAGGTCAATCCCATGCGTTGTCTTTCCAAGTCCACAACTCCGCCCCTTCCCAATTTCTCTTTGTTGCGCAGAAAATAGGGAGAGCATGTGGAGGAGATTGAGGAGGAGGAGGAGGGTGTTGGCAGGCTGGCGAGAGAGACAGGCCTGGAGGAAGAGAGTCGGGGGACACTGAGGTTGTGTATTTTTAGGCCTGCTGAATTGACTCAGCCATGTGGCGGGGTTGATGGGGTGTTTCAGCTCTGTCTTTATTATGGTAATGACAGCACATGCATACTAGCCAGGCAGAAACCAATAAGACATGTTGTCTGAATAACTTGCTAAAAAGTAAAACAAAAGTGATGCATTAACTTGATCGATATGTGTACATTATTTCCACAGGAATAAAATATCCTTATTTTGTCTTTCAGTGTACTTATTTTTTGCAATACCTTACTCGCATGTTATTTATTTATACAGTAACAAGTTAAATTTAATGCATACCTTTTCACTGTGTGAAAAGTAATATTGTGTAATATTATCTACTATTTGCACATTGAGTGTACATTAAAGCCCTTAAGACTTTTCAGCCCCAAGGGCCTATACTGGCCTACACTTCTTACTTTTCTTGCATGTTTCCTTCATAGTATCTACCAAAGCATTTTTAAGAGAAAGTCTTAAGATTAATAACTGAATAATAAGACCCAAGGGATGTATTTCCAGAAGATTTTTATGCAGGTTTTATTTTTGAGACAACAAAAAGACAAAGAAAATGGCTGGTCAGTTTCTATTTCTACCTACTGCAATTGCAATACATTGTCCCTGTTGGAACAAAACTTTGCATCTCCATTTTTGTCTTGTCTTTGTTTTTTCTACATAGTTTCAGCTGCCTTTTACATTTGGAAAAAAAAATCCCACAATGAATGGACCAATAGAAATGGTTCAAAATGACTTGGAATAAAAACGTTTTACATTGTCCTCCAATTATTTCCATGTGGAAAATGAATTATATGTAAAGTGCATTTATCAAATACATTTTCAAAATATTTGAAAGCATATGTATTTTTGACTCACGTAGTTTAGCGTTTGGAATATGGATCTTATGTCTAAGAAAATACATGGTCCCAGTTTTTTTTCCTTAGGGGTTATATGCTATGAATGTTTTCCCTCTCCTGTAAAGTTAACTTTTTGGAGATCTCTGACAGTGATGATACATAAAAAATGCATTGGTGGACAATTTATAAACATCATAATGTGCAGTAAACTTTACATTATAACCATGTTTTTTTGAATGAGGCTGGTCAGTCATGCCAAATGAAAGGAGAGACCACTGAGCTTAAAGAAAGCTGGCAGCACATTGGTGCCATTACACCATACACTTGCGCTATTGTCTGGAACCAATTAACCTGATGAGCTGGTAGTTGGAGTGACGGGCACAAAGGAGGTCATGATTGTGTGACTTTGGAAACGCATGTGAACGAGAGTGAATAAGATCTGGGTGAGCTCCTTTCAGAGAACACAGTGACACACGTCCCGAAGGATAAAAACAGATGTCAGGGCAGCTGGGGAGGACGGACAGCATTTCTAAAATAAAGAGGATGGGGTGTGTCTCTCTTTTTGTCAAGTTTGACAATGGAGGGTTGGGGAAGAGGACTATCACCATAGAAACAACTGGAAAAGAGCCTGATGTGTTTAAGATTAGAGAAGCACACGTCATGAAATCAAAGAGGTATTGAGATTCAGTTTGTGATAACTATCCAGTCTGACTAATGTTAATTTGACCCTTATGTCATACTGCAGTTGTTTCGCTGTATTATTTAAACAATTTGTCATATAATTAATTTCACAATAAATTACATCTACATTCAGTTTGCACACTGTATCAAGTCTGTACTTTTTATGTTAGTTTCAGTATCAACAAATATGGCAATACCATAAAGAATGTGTTTCACATTATAAGCAGAAATGAATTTTGGTCCTGCCAGTCATTTTTCCGACTTTTGGAAAAATTGTATCAATAACATGTCTTCTAATAAAATATAATAAAAAATGACAAACCCAACTGGAATATGTTTATTTAAGTGCATCTCCTCTGTAAAATACTTTCTCTGTGGTGCCATAGTGCATAACAGTATTGCATCTTTGCAGATTTAGTAGATAATGTTCTATTTTGATATCTAAATGAATTTTTTTGCACATTTTCTAAAACATCTGTATGAGTGTCAGTAATCACCTAGCAAGATTTTATTGTAATATCTATTGTTTTAAGAGATATCTCTTTACCTGTAGAGTCTCATCTTAAGACTCTAGTAGGCCTTTGTTCCTCACTCCTGTAATATAGCGATAATTTTGTGATGTTTTAAGTGGATAATAAGTATTATGGTGTAACAAGCTTGGGCATTTAAGGGGTTAAGATAAATTACTCTTCCCCATGCCAGTAACAGTAGTTTTTGCATTTAGCCAAAAAATGATTCAAGTTACCCTGAGAGCATTTGACATTCCATAAATGTCTGCCAACGTGCACAAGTTTGTCAACAGAATTCCATGTTATGGCTGAAAGTCTCTTCTTGTAAAGTTAATGGTACTCTTCTTTCTAACTGTGAATCATTTACCTGCAAAGGAAATGAGAACCATTACGTTCAAAAGATAAAGACCTGAAGAATTTATGACTTTTGAGCTAGATGTGATAAACTGTGCTTTGACTGACGCATTTAGACTAATCATGTACTGGCTCATGTTATAAGTATGTAAACTTTGGAACCTGTCATAAAGAAACTTTGAAAAATGTGTTTACTCTTTATGCCTTTATGCTCCAACCAGGAACTGTTAAACTACTGCTCCAAGACAGGCCTTCAGTTTAACACCACAGGCCACAGTCCACATTTTTAGCAAGTGGCAGTTTCTGACCAACAGCTGAACTGCTAGATATAACAATTTCTGACTGGATCTGTATTCTCAGTACTAACATGTGAATATTGGCCTTAAGCAACTGAATTGTAATTCATTTGTGATGGACCGAATGTCTAACGACAGCACCAAAAAAATATTTTCCTATATTATGTGAATACAGCAGCTGTCCTTTACATTCCATGACGAATAAGCCAATAGAAATGCTTCATTTCTCTATTGCTAATGCTTGGAATAGAACCTCTTTCCATACATCGACATTAAGAATAAAGAACGCTTTTGCCTTTTGATGTAAAGTCACTATTTTTGAGTTTTTTTATTGGACAGCGACAATATGTAGCTTGTAAGCAGCAACAATAGTGTAGACTAGAATAACAGCAGTATGTTTTCCATGCCTACGCTGATATACATCTATCTACTTCTTTTGGTAAAAACACATTATTTCATGTGCAGTTGATTGACAGAACTGTGTAAATACATGTAAAACCACCACTTTTTCAAGTGCACATGCTTGTTGCAAACAATTAAAACTCTGGGGCTTTAACTTGTAATTATCACAGTCCCTCTTTCTTTCTCTCTTTCTCTCTCTGTCTCTCTCTCTACAGAGTATCACCACACCCTATAAACCCCACTGTCTCTCTCTTTGACCTCCACCATCATGCTGGGTCACCATGGTCCTACCCACCACCTCTTGATGGTGGCTGGGCGTGGGGCTGGGAGAGGTTAAGAGTGGCTGCACTTGAGGTTTTCTTTCAACTTTCTGGGTTTGTCAAGCCGGTTAGCATTAGGACCCCCCCCCAACACACACACAAATGAAACTAGCAAGCCAGCGCTCTGGCTCTTTAAAGCTTCCTGCTGGTTTTACACGTACCTTTCAATTACACGTGGCCCCGAACAAAGGCAAATGCACCGAGAGGCAAACAATGGTCTCTCAGTTGTGTCAAAGAGGCCTGGGGCTGGAATTCCACAGTTCAGCAGCGTCTCAAAGTTCACTGCAGCTCATCATAAAAACAGGCTGAGGTGGAAGAATACATATTTGTTCATACCAGTCGGTGTAATAAGCATGTTTGCATATGTGATTATTTCAGTTTAGTGAGTTCTAAAGAAGTAAATTTAATGACAGCCAATGCCTATGTTTGTTGTTCTGTTTGCTACTAAGGTACCAACCTAACACATATGTACACAGAACCAAATGAGTCATTGGGCAAGACAAGTCTTCTGGGCAGTCATTTAAACAGACTGAAGTGTTAAGCTGTGAAATGTGACAATAATAGCATCAGAAAACTCTGACGTGCTGCGCTTGCTGCTTTACAGACCCCAACGTCTGCACAGGCCCGTCCCACTGGAGCCTACGCAGAGATTTCTCCCTTGATCTCTTTGCTATAAATGACTTTTGAAGGCCGAGTTCAAATGTGGCGCAATCATTTTTTTCAGGGTGGTAATTGCCTTTAACACTTAATGAGGCCACCCAGGACTTGGGGCTGAGTTTAATTGTTACCATTCTCTCCCTCCCTCCCTCTCTCTCTCTCTCTCTCTCTCTCTCTCTCTCTCTCTCTCTCATGTTCATGCAGTTCATGCAGTGATTGAGACAAAAGGTCTCTCATCACTGCATTAGATCTTCCGGATTTACGTACACATGCTCCGCCCCCAAACACTTTCCTTTGTAGCAACTGTTGTGAGGTTGGACAAGCTTTTACAAAACTTTCGAAATATATCAATTTAGAGCACATTTTGTTTTTAAATTATATGCACATTTACGGCTTTTAGCAGACGCTTTTATCCAAAGCGACTTCCATTCCCTAACTACAGGGGACAGTCTCCCTGGAGCAACTCGGGGTTGAGGGTCTTGCTCAGGAACCCAGTGGTGGGATGCTGAAGGTAGGATTCGAACCCATGACCTCTTGGTCCAGAGGCAAGTATTCCACCCACTAGGCCATATTTATTTTGTGTGCCTATGAAATGACATATTAAAACAAATACAGTGTTTTGTCCAGTAATCAAGTTAATGCCAGCAACTCTGCAAATCTGTTGCTGTCATTTCCCAGGTTTCAATTTGCCTCAACAACTTCAGATTCCAACTGATTGTTATATTGCAGCTCTAAACATGCTGCCACTTCTCATTAGATTGAATATCAGTGTTTTATACAGTTTCCCCAGTCATAGAAGTTGATAGCAGGGAATCTGTAAGCAGAACATGGGTAGGCTAAAATATTTATTTTCGTACTTTTACATCCAAAGTATCTCAAAAGAAGAGAAAGGTGCCATATAACTAAAAGATTACCCAGTTCTTTATCCCCTTTGAGAAGAAGAGCTCATTGTTGGAATGGAATCATGGATGTTTCAAATCACACACGGTGCATGGCTCAGATAGTTGGCCTCAAATTAGATTTCATTTCCGTCATAACTGTCACACTCTCACTACTAGAGCTATGCTTTGCGGTTGCATATTCTGACCTCCTGATGCAACTGGCATCTCTTTTATTGTTGCTCCATCATCATGTGCACATCTGATGTCCTATTCCCATTGGATACTCACTTATGTGAAGCTGTTCTAGAATAGATACTGCCCATAGCTCATAGCATAATTAGATATAATAGAGTTCACGAGCGGATAGGAGAAGTGCCATAGCCTGCCTAGGGGTCAGGCAAATGTACAACATGTGTATAATCTAAGAAAAGCTAAATCTATCAGTGGTAATGGAGGATGTTGAAGCCAGAGGTGGATAATGAACTGAAGACATTTTTTCCTATAATGATACTTTTCTGATTATATTTATATCATAGTACTTTAATCTGAATTTGTTTCTTTATTATTGTGCTGTATTAGATGAAAATTAAGCTAAATCACATCCATGCAAGAATTGAACATATAAACTCAACCCAGTGTTGTCCTTAGATTTAGGTCAGGTCAGATTTGTGGGGACGTTCCTGTAGATTCAACAAGTTGGCATATATCAAAGCACGCGGCTCTGCTTTAGTTTGGGAGGTGGAGAAGCATTCTTAAGATGAAAGGGAGGTTATGGCTTTGGGATGAGAGTGGGTGGGGAGGAGGGGGAAACCTGTAATTTGGGCTACTGTTGCATGCTCTGCCTTCTCCATAACCGCTAGTCCAGCGGCCCTGCATTGCTTTAAACCGGAGAGCCAGGATATGCGGATGAGCTGATGTAAAGTGGAGCCACTTGAGGGGAAGAGAAAATGAGGCTGAGGACTTTGGGCAAGTCCATTATCGAATCATGCAGAGCCTTTATGTCTTCCACGAGGCCACCACTCCCACTGGTAAAAATAGAAGCGACGGTGGGGCTAAAAATAGCCACTTGCGCAAGGCTATTAATAGCTAAGCCCGCTGAACTTTATACTGTCAGAAGCTTTCGGGCATGAGGCGTGAGTAATAGCTACTGGGGAAAAGAAAAAGCCTTCTGTTCCTAGTTTCTCTCTCTCTCTCTCTTTCTCTCTCTCTCGCTCTCTCTCTCTCTTGCTCCAGCCTGCAGTCGTCCAGTTTCATTCAGTGTTCAGCCGCTCATGAAGACTGCTATTGTGCTTTGGAGCCTGCGCTCGCATACACACTTTTTCCAGCAGCTTTGGAGCGACGGTTGGAACACACTGCGAGCCATTGTCTGCCTCACACCACTATGGGTTTGGTCTGGTGTATAACAGCACTTTTATTATTATCAAAGTTTACCCCTCCCTGTTTTGCCATATTATCTTCTCACGTTTTTTCCCAAAGTGAACATGAACATCACACCCCTAAAATAAATACAGAGTGTATAAGCCCCTTCCCCTCAGCGCTGAGTCTATTGCTCCATGAACGCATGACTCATAGTTGTCCAACACTCACAAAAAGGTGCCAAATGTGTTGTTAGAGCTATGCCACAAAAGAACAATCTTTCAACAGATGGGTTGCAGCTCAAAAGCTTTGAAACCTGTGTAGCAGTACTGATCTGCTACATCTGTAGCAAACAGTTTCTTACCACAAACAATAATTTAGATGCTTTTCTCTGTATACAGAAAAAAGACAGAAAAATTGTTGACAGAAAAACTGTCAATGGACACTACCCAGTGACTTCTTTTGTGACTCAAGTGTTTAGAGTCTGTCCTTTGCTAAGTAAAGAGAAACATGTCTAAATTATGTCCTGTGGCAAGCAACTGCATGCTTCAGATACGGCAAATAGAAATTAGGTTAAAAATGTTTATTTTTCTTTAAAAAACCTTTCATTCAGTGCTTCTTTGGAGAACTTGAGATGATTCTTCTAGGCGTCTTTTAGACCCTATGTTTTTAAAGGCAATACATGTACAAAAGATACCGTATTTGAATATAGACTATGGGTCCAGGTGATGAGTGTGCAGGTAAACATGTTTTCTAGAAGGAAAAACAAAAAATATCTAGGGCCAATAAAGCCTTCTAATTAAGTCTGTGTATATTGTGCTTACTAGGAAACACCAACAAGGCAGCTTTGCATTGTTTAGAACCATACTTCCTTAATAGTTGCCATGACACATAGTATTTGGAACTCTGTCCATCAAATGAATGTGCAATTGTGCTTCTTGATCATTGTTCTTCCAAATGCAATTTTCAGCTGAAATTGATGACACACAGCATGTATTCATTTCCTGGCAGTGTTTTAGTCACAATCTTGTTCTGGCAGCATTGCAGTGCCATATGAGCTCCATCTCCTCTTGGCCTACAACATTCACTCCGCATCTTCTCTAAAGCAGTAATTGGTATGTTTAATTAAGCATGAGCTACTGGTTTATGGTGGTGAGATAAAGCACTGGAGCTGGCTTGATTAAAGGCATCACACGGTGTGCTGCAAAATGGGAGCATTCACAAAGATGTGGCTTTTACAGCCTGCTTGATTTGGTTGAGGGTTCGTGGGACGGCACAAGAACCATAAAACCCTCTGCCTCTGTCACGACCTCAAAATTCATCCGAGGGGGCCGGGCTGTAAAAAAAAAAAAGGGCCCATTCTGTGGGTGGGAACGGGCCTCCTTGTGCATGAGCCCAAAGCTGCTGCCAGACTCCACGTACCTGCTGACCTCAGCGAGGGAGTCAGGCTGGGGTGCAGAAATAGCAGCAGGCTGGGTGGCACACACTCATTACAGATCGCACACAGATCAAGGCTTTATGTGCAGGAAGAGAGGTGGGGGGGAATCATCCGAGGCCAGGCAGAACGTCTCTATGTCTGGGTCTGTGTGTGTGCAAAAAAAGCATGAATTGCACAGTTTCCTGTGAAGGACCTGATCTCCCTCTCTCCTCCTTCTGTGCCTGCATATCTACGTGTTCCAGCACTAGTTTCAAGCATTTAGAAAATGCCCCAGTATGTACACACA
>JBBPCZ010000040.1:14747160-14765174 GCA_037974445.1 Brycinus macrolepidotus | reverse complement strand
TATATATATATGTCTTACTCACATATTTGGCCTTGTTTATAGATAGCCTGGGATTTTGTTCCTGTTATATATGTGTCCTGGTATTTAAAGGTTACTCTTCTCTCCAGTAACAGCCTTTGCTCTTCTGGGAAGGCTTTACTCTGTCAGACCACAGGAGTGTTGATGAGGTCAAGCTGGATAATTAGCGATGGATCACACTCCAACTCACCCCAAACATACTGGACGGATTAATTATCAAGCAGCCTGTGTAACCCACATAGCTTTATTCTACTAGCCGATACATAACTGCTTTTGATGCTTTGATCACAACTACATGGAATGCTAACCAGAAGAGATGGGATTGCTGATAAGCATCAAGGCATAAGTTTCAGCTACAGTCCAAGGTTAAGTAGCAGGGGTAAGCCCGAGTTTGGACTCTCTCAGTGGTATGAATAACCATATTCGTTGTCACATTAAGAGAGTTATTATTGGGGTGCTGTCAGTAGCCTCTAATATAAATGACCATATTAAGAGAGTGATTCGTGTGGGTTTTCTGTGCACCCTGAGAGGAATCTCTTTCTCTAACGTTCACAGCCCTTTAGAGGAACAGAGGAGGTTTTCTTCCGCATTCCTCGCATACCTGCTGAGTAACTGCCAGCCGAGAGTCGTGCTGCTTCCGTTGGACCATTTAGAGAAAAGCGGCTCCATCCTCGTTGAGTGTCTTTCTGAAGGCAGCGTGTTGTGTTCAAATTTCACACAGCTCTGCAAGCGGCACAGATTTGCCCTTATTTGGTCAATGACGTTTCCGGAGATACCGATGCGTAATCGGTGATAGGCTACGTAAGTAGAACGGAATACATAATTGGCTCGGGGGAAGCCCAGAAACACTTTCTCTCATACACAGACGTGCACACGTTACACTCGGTGGAGAAAAACAACCATGGAACAATTTTATACTGGGTGAATACTTTTTGATATGGTTTTTATACCATGAACGTTAGGCTTGATTTGGCATGACACACTCTGAAATGAACCATTTAGGCCATGTGCGATTGAAATTAAAGCCTTACATAAAGTATTACATCAAACTCGATTGCAACATGATGGATATAAGATTGTAAATGTTGATAGTGTTGATTATGCCTCACTTTATTACAAATTACAAGCTTTCAGTATGACCTATATACTCATTCAGTCATTCCCAACCATCTGACCCAGTGCACTGGTGCACCACAAAAAAGACTTGGTTAAATGTAAGATTGCTCATTTCTGATTAATCTGAGCTTGTGTGAGAGAAGTGTTATTCAGTGACCTATTAAGCAATAGTTAGTTTACATCTAGAGGGATGTAAGTGCCCTTTTATATGCTGTTTGGGAGGGTGATTAGGCCTTTTTTGTACAATCAGTAACAGTGTGTTTGTTCATGTCCCATCTTTTTAATGCAGAGACACAGCTATGTGGACATATATCCTTCATTATGTATTGTTTTTATGTAAGTAAGCACCTAGTTGTATATAAAATACAGTATAAAGTGTCCTTGCCCTAAATTGTGACTATGCCTCTGTTAAACTGTTTACTGTTTACTGTTGAACTGTCTGTTCAAATAAAGGCTGATATTTAGAGTGAGAAGTGTTGCTAACCTGTTCATTAGTCTCATGTTGAACCTCCCCTGTCAAAGCTGATAGGAAAGAGTAGGGCAAGAACAGCAAGTTCGTATACTCATTCCAACCATCTGATTCTAGTTTCAATGCATTCATCCTGCACCATAAATTAGCCTTGGGTAGATATAAGATCACTTATTTCAGATGATATCCTTGTGTGAGAGAACTGTTTTCCGTGACAAAGTCTATTAAGCTATAGGTTACAGTTCATCATGAGGGAGATATAGTTTTATGTTTGTTTTTGGTGTTGAATAGGTCTTTCTGTACAATCATGGAAAGACACCGTGTTCATGTGTGTCCTGTATTTTTCTATGTTCTTTCTCAGTCTATGTTATATATTTTTCTTGTATTTTATATCTTCCCCGAGGTTCACTGAGGAGGTTTGCATTGGTTTATGTACCAAAAACAGTCATTCATTTTACCTGACCATTTTCCAATCTTTCTTTATCCTTTAGAAGTAAACAGACTGTTTTTTGTTATTGTACTTAAGACTGATATATGTAAATGACCTCTTTTTTGATTGGTTGCCCTGTATTGTGCCTGAAAGTACTCCAGATTGAAACACCCCTTATAACTTCAGTGTGAATGGGCGGGGCTAAACATCAGCTGAGTGTGTAGATTCATGCAAATGTCTTGGTTTGAGTGACACTACAAGAACAGTAAAATCAGTAAACAGTAAAAAGGCTGTTTTTGCAGCTTAGCTCCCATATATGGACTTGGTCAAGGGAGAGAGTGGTACATTTTGAAGCTTTTACTGTGTTCGTGTTCTACTTTAAAACTCTTAAATATAAAAAAGAAAATTAGGATTCATGTGATATGAGCCCTCTAATGCAGAGGTCATTTTGACATACATCCTTGATCATTTGCGGTCTGTTTTCAAGTGATCAGCAGACAGTATATTTGTTATGTAGTCAGTACCTAGTTATATATGGTATGTAAGAACATGTTGTTAAAGTTGATTTCCCCCATGACTACACCTCAGCTACATTGCTTAAATCTCAATTACATGTTGTTTAAGTGACCTGCAGTTCTGTGTTGACTGGTTGACTGAACCCCTGAATGTACCCCCGTTAGTAAATGCTAGAGTGAAAACTGCACGTCTACCAGTGCTTTCAGCATGACTTATATACTCCTTTCATTCTCAGCCCTCTAGTCCAGTTTTGAATGCATTTCTGCACCTCAGAGCATGCTTGGTTACATGCAATATGGACTCTTTTGACAGCACTCTGAGCTTGAGTGAGAGAACTGAATTGTATCACTTTGTGGACAGCTTGCCAAAGTAAGCAGTACACGAATGACCTAAAGTCCCTGTTCCCTCAGCACAGTGTTGCAACTGACAGTGAGGATATGACGCAGATTCCAGTAGACGAGGATGTGAAGACACTCCCTCTGCAAACTGAGAATATAATGTACCCTCCTTCTGTTTGCATATCTATTCCTTAGGCAATTTGAGCCTGAAAATATGTGTGAAGATTCTGCTTCAGCTGTGTTACCCCCAGGCACCCCCATATAAAAACACTATAGTCAAAATGCTCCATTTCCAGACAATAATTTATTGAAACAGCAATGAGTTTTTTCACATGAGTTTGAACACACATATATTACTCTGTTTAAATTACTGGGAATAAGTTATAGCCTTTTTAAAAAAAGTCCATTAATGGGTTTCCATGTATTGCGTGAGTCCAAAAGACTTGTAACACTGGCCTCCTTCTTGCAGTCACACAAAGCAGTTGCAGTCCACTCAGGCCCTACAGCAGCCCGAACACGTGCAAACTTCTGTCAGTCCCACGGGTCAGCAGGTGACCCACAAAGAAAAGAAAGACACAAAACACACACCAGGCTCGCTTCAAGAGTCGTGCCACGCTGTTTTGAGGGTTTTTTTTTCTTTCTTCTCGGTTTCTTTTCCTCTGTGAAAACGAGTGCGCGCCCCCGCGTGCAGCTCCTCCACCATCAGCTCCATCACGGCTTCTCCTCCTCGTCCTCTTCCTTCTCTCCCTCCTCCACCACTGCCTCCCTCACACAGAGGACGGAATCAGCACTGCTGAGTTTTTCCTCCCTCTCTCTCCCTCTCCTCAGCCTCGTCGCCTCTGGCTGGTGCAGAGCTGTGACCAAAAACACAAAAAGCCCCCTTTTGCATTCTCGGGTTTCCAATGGCGGTTTTTAATCGCTCATTTCATCTTCTTGATCCTTTTTTCCTCTGGTCTGTCGGCTTTCAACGCTCACGCAGGGACAGACACGGCACCCACTGGTTCCTGCAGCGGCTCTCGTCGCAGTAGTTGCCCACCTCCTGGAGTGCCTGGCACTTCAGCGGCTGGCACTGAGGGTTCTGTAACATTTGCAAAAGAGAAAAAATAGATTGAGTCGACTGGTCTTGAAAGCATCATACTGAAACTGTTAGCAAAAAGAGCATAAGCTCCATCAGTCAGTATCTAAGGAAGGCTTACATGCAAAAGATGTGTTTACGAATATTAGGTGTATTACGGTAAGCTATTCTATTATAAGGCGGCACTTCTACACTATATAACCCGCCTACAGTCCAGAGCACTAATTATCTTTACTACTACTATTATTATTATTATTCATTTTATTTATTTAGGCACTCAAGGACACCTTACCGACAAGTAAAACAGATCATAAAATTTAAAAATGCATTAATAATAAATAAAAGATCATGACATATATAAAAACACGAGACTAACACTAAAATGAGTGCAGGGACTAGGGACAAGGTTTATTCTAGATCTGGTTTACTGTCATGCATCACTGATAAAGAAGGTAAAAGGCGATGCTTACCGTCACTAGGATGCAGTGGAAGTCTCGGGGCTCGGTGTTGTTGTTGTTGCTGGTGCTGGTGGTGCTGGTGCTGGTGGTCAGGTCCACGGAACTCGGTTCTCCCAGGACCTGCGCGAGGCGCCTCAAGCCGGACACGCGGAGGATGTTGATGTCGTTCTCACAGCAGAAAGCCTGCAGCAGGGTGAAGTGGATCTGCAGAGCAATATCGTCCTCGTCCTCCTCGTCCGTGGCCAGCACGCACAGCACCACGCTGTCTGGATCCCTGCGAGAGAATCAGGACAACCCAACTCAGTCCTGCGTCCACTAGGCACGTTCAAGTGCTGGCAATCAAAAAGATAGTCCATACAATGGTTTTAAGGTTTAGATTATATGTACTTACACATTCATCAGCTTTGCAGACTCGTAAACCCCCACGGTCAGACAGTCTTGTCTCTGTGCTGCTACCAGCAGCTCTTCTAAGGCTTGGCTCACGGTGTCCATCCTATAAAGAAAATGCAAAGCACCATCAGCAACCTGTGTTGCAGTTAAACACATGCAAGTGCCTTTTTCTAACGCATGCAATAAGACAACTCAAAGCCACAACTTACTTTTTGTCAGCAATATCGCATCCAACCACTTCTTCCAGAGTCATGTTGTGCTGAGATGCTAGTAATAATCCAAACGTCTCAAGAAGGACTCCCCAAAAAAGATCACAAATTCCAGTCCAGGCAAAGAGAGATAGTAATCCAAACACGTCTCGTTGTGCTCGAGTTTATCCTGTTCCTTAGTCTCGCTCTTTGTGCTCGTCAGAGTCGCTTCTGCCGGCTCTCACCGAAACCTAAAGCCTTTATCTAGCCCAGGAGAGGGGGCGCGGTCTGCTCCAACGCACTCTCTTTTCATTGGTCCAAACTTATCAACGAGCCACGCCTTCTGTCAGGCTATTGGCTCTCAATAGAGACTCCCGTTTGGAGCCCACGTGGGCTGCCCCCCTCCCCACCGCCACCACCTTGGTGACTGGTTGTTTATGTCACTCTCGAACCCGACGGAATTTCCTAAGTTTCTCTTTTGCCTTTGGATGCAGACATAGCTGAAAACTGAGAACATTGCATCAGGCCAATCATTTTATTTGATTGCATACATATATGGAAGTGCATACATGAGGCTTATATATTTGCAAACAAATTTTATTAAAAATTAATACAGAGGTCTTATAGAAATATTTTAAAGCTCTGAGATGCTTTCATGTAAGCCATATCGAAATATGAACACTGGAACATGATGTTACTGAGAACTTTCCCAGCACACACAGACTGGGCTTTCATAAACACCTATGATACTTGTTCTTAAAAACAAACATTTCATCCCAAGTCAGTGTGTTATATTCATATATCTCCATGACTATTGCTTGCACTCTTGTTGTGCAGCAGGCTCTGTGTGTTCAGCCTGCAGAAGCTCTAGAAGGTGGTGGAGTTTATCTCTGTTACCTAGAACTTTCATCACTCCCTGTCCTGATTCCAGCAGCTCTAATTATAGGCGTCTGCTCTCCATACGTTGTTGATGGTGCAGGTTGTTGTTGTGCTCTCAGCCTGTTCCCACATAAACACTCTCTACAAGGTCAATCAATTAATAAGTCGACAGACATGATTAATTATGCAGAATAACACTGCTTAATAAAAGTCCCAGACTAGTTCAACTTTTGTTGTTATTTGTTTGTTTGTTTTGCATGTGTTTTGCATACACATCATCTGATAGCTCTTGTACACTCAAATGAAATTATTTACACATACTTAATATTTGACATGTTTTGTAAGTGGAAATCAAAACATAGACTCATGACACCCCCTAGTGGACGTCTAATGCAACATTTCTATCAACGTTGCAGGCCAATAGTGTTGGAATTAAATACATTTGAAAAATAAAACAACAATATGAATAAATAAATAAATAAATGGTTCTTGGAAAAGGAGAGGGTTAAAGCATTTTAGGCTGCGAATATAAGAGTGTTATTGTCAAATTTAAAGAACTAATTCAAGTTTTTAATTCAAGCACGGAGATAAATGAGCAAATTGCGCCACCTGGTGGTGAAAAGGTTACAAGTTAAAATGAAATCCCATTTTAGTGTAGAAAAAAAATCACGAGTGTGACAGTGTATTGCTCTTCGGATGGCCTTGTCCAGCCTCAGACTGCCTCCTGCATCTTACAGGTCAAGAGGATTACACAAGTGAGCGACACCTCACTCAACATTAAGGTCAGGAAGCTAAATGGAAAAATGGGCCAATATGGGTATGGTGGTCCCACTGTTGTCTGTCCTGGGACCCCCTGCAGTAGCCATTCAACTGGAATCCACACCGTTAGACACGTCTAGAAACTGGCTAGAGCTTCAACTTGACACCCCAGCTCACCCCTGAATAACACTTACATCCTGCAGTGAAGTGGCATCTATTAGGCCTTTAAGGAGGGTGGAAAAACCTGGGTTTAACATTTTGCACTTTCACTTATTATTATTATTATTATTAAGATAAGATAAGATAAGATAAGATGAGATAAGATAAGATAAGATAAGATAAGATAAGAACTTTACTTAACCTTAGGGAAATTCTTGTGTCATTAGCATGCTCAGTGCAACAAGAAAGAATAAAAGATAGTAAGACAATAGGAAAAAAAGGCAATAAACAAAAGTGCAACACAATGACAAGCACAAGAACATTAGTGTAGCAAATAGAGTAACACTGTGTAAAAATTTAGTGTGCTGTACCAGATCAGTAGTGCAAAATGGCTTATGAAAGTGACTTAGTATCAATGCCAATAAAGATAAATGCAATAAACATTATTATTATTATTATTATTATTATTATTATTATTAAGATAAGATAAGATAAGAAATAACTATTTATCCCGAGGGAGTTTTTTGTGTCATTAGCATGCTCAATGCAACAAGAAAGAATAAAAGATAATAAAACAATAGTAAAAAATAAAAAGAGACAATAAACAGTAGTGCAAAATGGCTTAGAAAAGTGGTTTAGTGTTAATACAATAAAAATAAATGCAATAAACATTCTTATTATTATTACTACTAAATCGTGGCTAGTCGCTTCATGACGAATTTTAGGAACATTTTGATTGTTTATGACGTAGCCCAATTGGCGCCATATCCAATTGTGACGTATAGGTTTTAAAATCACCGTTCTAAAGGGCTTCACCTGGGCTCATGCGGGAGATCCGCCGGGGGAGGCTCCAGGTGGGCACATTTCACAGGGCTTGTTTTGGTAGTAGTGTTTCGCTCGCTTGTAACTTTAGACTCTTCCAGCTTTTTTACCCCAGAACCTGTATTATGTGTGAACAGCTCTCTTTGTCAGCAGTATGTCTTCACCCTCTTTCACGGACATCTTCCCCTGCGAGGAGGGGGCTCTCTCGAAAGACCCGTTCTCATACACAGACGACGGACTGAATGATAGTTTGGACGGGTAAGACCTTTGGTGTCTTTAGGTTTCTATGTTGTGGGCCTCTGATTGCGTTTAGCATATTCTAGGTCTGTTTTCAAGCCAGAAATGAACGTTGTATTTCAGAAGTTCAGCAGAGTTGACTGATGTGTTTGAAGAAGAAGGATGGGAGGGTGAGGCCTGGACTCCACCACCAAGAGAACTGAGGCAGAAAATAGCGGCCCAGCTTGAGTTCTACCTCTCTGATGAGAACCTGGAGGGTGATGCCTTCCTTCTAAAGCACATCCAAAGGAACAAGATGGGTTATGTGAGTCTGAAGTTGATGACCTCATTCAAAAAGGTCAGTCCAAATACATAAGGCTGATTGTAAAACCATACTTGCAGTTAAAGCTAGTCCATGACTAGCTTTACATAATGTTGGGAAATGATTTGTATATTCTGGTAGATCAGAGAGCTCACGCGTGACTGGCGTACAACTCTGGCTGCAGCACGTACCTCCCAGCAGCTTGAGGTGAATGAGGCGGGCACCAAGGTGCGACGGAGAACCCCTGTTCCTGACTGGCTGCTGTGCATTCCTACAACTAAAGTGCTACTGGCTTGGAACTTCCTAGACAATATCAATTCTGCTGAGATAGAGGAGAGTGGCTCATGTGGAGTAGAGCTGCAGCAGGGCTTCATGGAAACCGCCATGTCTGTGTTCAGTGCATACGGTACGATCACTTCCCTTCGCATCCTTCGCCCAGGAAAGGAGATCCCTCCTGAGCTCAAACGCTATGCCAAGAAGTTCCCTGAACTCGGGCGCAAACTGTGTGCGGTGGTGGAGTACGAGTGCTTGGATGGGGCACGCAAAGCCTATGAAGCCCTCAAAGCAGAGGAGCAGCTGCACGGAGGGAAAAGCTTACGAGTAGTACTCCTTGGTAGCCGTGGCACAAGGAAGCCAGGGACCTGTCAGGGCCGCACAGAGGAGGAGTCTGAGGAGGGCGTTGAGAACAATGGTTCCAAAAAGCCACACCGGAAGGCCAAGAGGCATCCTCACTCTCTGGAAGATTCAGCTCTCTGCAGCTCCTCTGAGTCAGACTTTGCCCCAGCCTCGCCACGACCTAACCGGAGGGTCTCCCGCCCAATTTCCATGTACGGCAGCCCCTTGGCCATTCCTCGGGTGACCCCTTCCTGCTCTGACCCTTACAGGAACCCCCTGGGCAGTCCAGTTGGGAGCCCTCTCCTGCCGCGCAAGCTGTTCCCCGGAGGGCATGCCTCGTCCCCACTGGTGACACCCACACTCAGCAGCGCTCTTTCCTCAGCCAGCAATTCAACTTACAAGAGCTCAGGGGACTATTCACAGGACAGCACAGGGTACATGGGGAGCCCGTGGGTCCAACGCCGTAAAAATGCTGCCAAAGCCTTTCATGCAGGGAAAAGCTGGCCCATGTCACCTAGTCCAATAAAGAGCCGGGGTGTGCAAGTGATGCGCCAGCCAATGGGACCTGATGGCACCAAGGGCTTTCACAATTGCATTGGGAGAGGAAAGGTGCTGCTGCCACAGTGATGCATTGATGATTTGCTGCAATTCACTTGTGGGTGCATGATCTGCAGTGCAGAGCACTTTCTTTTTAAATCAGTGTTTCATTACTGATTGAGATACATTGTTAAGACCCAAGTGGAGAATCTCTTCCTTTATGCCAAAAAATGTTTTTTGTATGAGATGAAAGAATAAATAAAGATGAAAGTAAAACTATCATGAAGTGGAATGTTAGTAACTCACCATACAGTTAATGTAAAATCCATGGATGTATTCCTTTGTTCAAGATTTCACTGTCATCAAATCCAAGTCAAAAGTGCCAGATTTGCATTGTCTACATATGCATCTACAGAGGGACTGTCAGTTTAATCACTACAGATGCAGGTCCAAAGACTCTTATTGGTGTGGCAGGGTGTGCCCAGATTGGGATCTGGACCACAGTCTGTTGTGTGGTGAACAGTAGGGTTACCCACCATGCTACACCACCTAATGTTGAGAAATCTGGAGGTTGAAATGGAAACTTAACACTATGAAATTGTCTGCTTTGGTTTTTGGATAGAAAATTGTAATCCTACACAGTAGCCACAGAATAACAAAATAGTTTATTAGATATAATCAGAATAAATAATTCCATAGACCAACTGACCATGTTTTTGAGGCACCATTAAACTTCGTAAAAAATAAAAGGTAGCATACACACCCTGGGCAGTAACAAGACACACATGCCCTGATAACACAAGTACCGTGCCATGATGCAGTAGCACGTTTTATCTTTGCATAAAACAAAGAGGAAGATATTGAACAGATTTTTTTTAGCTGTAATGTTTAAAATAGGACAGTTGAGACACTATCAGAATATGTGCAAGTTTTCCACTTGAATAAGAGCCTTTCTGAAAAAAAATCTGATTAGACAGCCATAGTCATTTCTTTGTCAATGATGAGCACACATCAAAAGTGTATTTAAACTTGCATAGAATTGATTTCAAAAGTTCTAAATTAAATATACAATTTGTGACCCAAAAATCAGTGCCACACCCAGGCAAAAAGGACTTTCTTGACATCAAAGGAAGATGAATAAAACTGCATGTACAGAAAGCAGCTGAGATGTCATTATTTGCAGTCATATTTTTCCAGACAGCACTATGGTTTACTTCATTTAAATCACAAATTGGCAGATAAGACAGACTAGGCCCAACGTAACAGTAATGTGTGTTTTTATATTAAAACAGTAACCATTTGATTATCAGTTGACCTGAACCACAACAAACACCTAAGTTTGCTCACTCAAGACCATAAACCTACAGCTTTAAACCTGTATTCCCTTCCTAGGATCACTCCTGTTGTAGCCTTGAGCAAGATACTTAAAAGGAATACTCCAGCATTTTCAACTTAATTTGTATCTGCTTCACAGCATATGGTTGATTACCATGGACAATAAATGTGATGCAAAAAACAAAACTGAAAAGAAGAGAAAACTCACGAACAATATTCCATTTATGGGCTGTGCTGAGATTTTTCAAGTGTAGGTATTCCAATGTTTTTTATTTTCTGAATAAAACTTATTTGTTGTCTAATCCATTATTATTTAACACGGATGGACCCAGCTATAGTTTTGCACAGGGCAGCAATGAATTCAACTTATTTTTGCCACAATTTTGTGTAAACAGTCTAAAACTATACTTAACCATCTCTTAATATGAATCGGTTAGTTTAACTAACTTAAGGCTGACCAGCTCAATAGCTGGTTAGGTAAGAGGCTAAGGTACTTTCAAAATGTTGTGGTGAAGTATTTAAGAGTACTTGACGAAAAATTTTAAATAATAAAAGTAACAAAGTGGCTCATCGGTTCAAATATCCTCATTAATGCCATAAGTAGTAGTATATTCAGTATGGACAAGTGAAAGTACACCTCAGTTAGTCTGGTGCCAACATGATATAAAATATCCACATATAGAACCTTGCAAAAATATTGCCTAAGATAAAAAAAGATGCATTATATTACAATCAGATGCTGTGCTGAGAAGAAAACAAAAAATTGTCTGTGGTAATCAACGTCATGCAATGGATGAGGCAAATACAGGTTACGTTGAAAACCGCGGTAAAATGTTTTCCCTGGGGTCCCTTCTTTCCATTCAGTACAAATTCTGAACAAATCTTACACTGTAAGTTTAAAACTGGTTGATTTTTGAGGTTAAAACAAAAATAAATCTCTGCGAAACACAAGTAAGATGAACATCAAGAAAATAAAGCCTGGTTTACCAGGCTGTCCCAGCACATTTTTGTTAATGGCTCTGAAAATGGCATGGAAATGGCTTGCTGAATCACATCCATGCTACTGTAATGAAGGGCAGATGTACAGTATGGAGACACAGATGGAAGGAAAATCAGATGCCGAATCAGATGCAGACTAAGCCTTAGCATACACAGTCTCTTACCTCATTCTCTTTAAATCTGCTCTATCCAAAACACAAACCTTTGAAAACATAAATGTTCCATTCTACTTTTCATACAGTAGTTCCAAAGACTACACCATCCAGCTCCTGATCATCAACGTCGTCTTCACTGAGCGAAAAGTCTTTGTGATTGGAGAGGCCACTGGGGCTGCAGTTGGACTCCCCATCAGTGAGCGATGTGTCTGCTGTGGGCTTGCTCAAGTCAATAACGGGCCCCATCCTTTCCGCCTCTGCCATTTGGGCCAGCATGCTGTCTAATAAGGGACGGCTTTTGCAGATGTTGTCCAGCAGCTGACAGCGATGTTGCAATTGGCCTATTAGAGAATCCTTCTCCTTCACCATATGCTGGAGTTTCTGGATGGATTCCTCTGACTGGCAAAGCTTTTCATGGAGGTAGGAAATCTCCCTTGAAAAAGAGGAAAAACAGAATTAGGATAGTACTAAAAAAAAAACATGGGTTTTGGGTTCACTGGTCATTTTTGATAGCAAATAAAATGGTTACATTTGTGCTGGAGGCAAGTTACCTCTGTTTCCTATCCCCACCAGGCTAAGGAAATCATAGTTGATAAGCAACATTTCATATCATACTAATTAGAATCTGATTCTGGGAGGGGAGGAGGATCTACAAGGTCGCAAACATGTTGATCACATACACCGATCAACCACAACATTAAAACCACTGACAGGTGATTATCTCGCTACAATGGCACCTGTTAAGGCGTAGGACATATTATGCAGCAAGTCAGTTCTTGAAGTTGATGTGTTGGAAGCAGAAATGCAATGATGTGTTGAAAAACTGACTTTGAAAAAATATATACTGGCTAGAAGACTGGGTTAGACCATCTGCAAAACAGCAGGTCTTGTGGGGTGTTACCGGTAAGAAATAGTTAGTACCTACCAAAAGTGGTTCAAGGACAGACAGTCGGTGAACTGGCCACAGAGTCATGAGCGCCCAAGGCTCTCTGATGTGAGTGGGTAGCTTCTCTTGTCTGATTCTACAGAAGAGTGATTGTAGCACAAATTGCTGAAAAAGCTAATGCTGGCTATGACAGAACGGTGTCAGAACACAGTGCATCATAGCCTGCAGAGTGCCCATGCTGACCCCTGTCCACTGCTGAAAGTGCCCACAATGAGCATATGTGCATCAGGACTGGACCAGGGAGCAATGAGGGATGGTCTGATGAATCCAATTTTCTTTTATGTGGACAGCCAGGTGTGTGTGCGCCGCTTACCTGAGAAAGACATGGCACCAGGCTGCACTATGGGAAAAAGGCAAGCCGGTGGAGGCAGTGCGACACTTTGCACAATGTTATGCCAGGTAACCGTGGGTCCTGTCATCCATGTGGAAGTTATATCGACATGTACCACCTACCTAAACATTGTTGCAGACCAAGTACATCCCTTCATGGTAACAATATTCTCTAATGGCAGTGACTTCTTTCAGCAAGATAATCCACCCTGACACTACAAAAATTGTTCAGTAATGGTTTGAGGAACATGACAAAAAAGGTCAGTGTGTTAACATTGCCTCACAATTCCCTAGATCTTAATTCAATTAAGCATTTGTGGGATGTGCTGGACAATGGAGGCCCCGCCTCACAACTGACAGGACTTAAAGGATCTGCAGCTAATGTCTTGGTGTCAGATACTACTTTCTGCTGTCTTGTAGAGTCTTGATGGCCCAGAGGCTGTTTTGTTGGCATGTGGTGCACCTACACAATATGAGGTAGGTTGTTTGAATGTTACAGCTGATCAGTGTATTCCAACGACATTGTGCAACACGCTAGACCAGAATTAAGAGTATAATTGCTATAACATTCAAACAACCCGTCTTATACTGTGCATTAAACCCATCCACCAAGCAGCGGGCAGCCAGGAACGGGGAGCGGTGTGTGGGGACGGTACCTTGCTCAGGGGTACCTCTGTGGTGCCACTAGCAGTCCTGGGATTCGAACCCACGACCTTCTAATCACAGGGGCAACTCCCTAGCCACTAGGCCACCACCTGTCCCAGTAATTAGCTCATGAATTAAAACATGATGGTTAAGTTAAATTAGGTTACCTGTTACACTGTTCCGTGGTTCGAGATGCTCGTGTTTACCTGTCTTTGTTCTCGGTTATTTCTTGTGTGGCAGCCCTCAGCTGTTCGTCTTTCCGGATCAGGCTCTCCGCTTGCTCCCGCACGGTGTTCTCAGCTGCCTCCAGTTTTTGCTCAAGATCCGCAACTCGCCTGTGCAAAGCAGCCAGATGTGCATTTGCTTCCCTTATCTGCACGGGCGACGGAGACGACATGTCTCAGAAGCTGCCGAGCAGTGTGTTTACAAAACCAGGAGTGGGTCGTTTAATGAGTAGCACTACTTTGCCTGGCGGAGGGGAGGTTACACATCATTTTGCTGCTCTGCAGGTTCTGTGGGTGAACTGAATACGGTGACTCGGTTCACTAACCATCTAATAACACACACATCTCCACTGCATTGACGCAGCTTACCCTCCTAGTCACTGTTCCCAGCCTGCAGGCAGCTGAGTCACGGACACAGGGAGAAAATTTACTTCACTTTCACTGACAGGAGCCTTAGCACAGCAAGCTAGCCTGCCTGCTAACTAGCTCAATTTTAGCCTTTCCCAGGCTCGCCTTTAAGCACTGAGCCAGCCAGAGCAACTGAGAAGGCTTCGATGCTGCTCTCTAGCCAAGACTCTCAGCCACAAACGACTATTTTGATATTTTTAAAGGATTTTCCAGCTGTAATCTGTGTGGAGAAAAAGCCAGTGTGTCTGTTCCCCACTCTGCTGACGTGTTCTCGTTGCTACGGCTCCTTAGCAACAAGAGCAACCTGTGGCTACCACGGCCCGGAAGTGACGCTCCACCAAAACAAACCTTGTCTCACAGTTTTAACAAAGTTGGTCAAAAATGTAAAAATACAATAATTAGAGTGACAATAAATGGTTTTGGTTAACAAGATTTATCCCCCTAATCTTTAATAATAATTTAAAGATAAGATAAAATGGAACTTTATTTATCCAAAGGGAAATTCTTTTTCGTTAATATGCTCAGTACAACAAGAAAGAATAAAAAAATGGGCAATAAACAATAATGCAACACAATGACAAGAATATTATTGTAACCAAATAACAGTGTAACACTGACTGTCTAAAGATTTAGTGCACAGTACCAGCAGATCAGTAGAGCAAAATGGTTTATGAAAGTGGCTTAGTGTTAATGCAATAAAAATAAAAATAAATGCAATAAAATAGTAGCAGGTAATGAGATTAACATTCAGTAACATTCAGTCAATTCACAGATCCAATTCGGAATAGAATGACAAAAACTTTAAAAGATCGCCTACAGAACGGAGGAGTTATACAGTCTTATTGCCACAGGTAGAAAGGATTTCCTTTGGTGGTCAGTTCTGCATTTTGCATAAAGCACATGTTTGCATGTATTTTATTAGATAAAAGTCTGAAGAAAAGTCTGACGTTGGCAAAATTACTCACATCTTCAAAAACACAGCTGTTTTCACTTTATTTGAAATGAATTGTTTTATTTATGAGGTTATACACTTTAATTTCAAAGTGGCTAAATCCTCAAACTACAACTTAATATTAATGGAGATATTTGCCTGTACATAGTTACATGAAATAGTTTATGGTGAATATGAACAGTCAAAGGCCATTGAACGGCTTTTGTTGTGTTTCGCAAACCATTATGCCGAGGTCACTGCCATTAGAGAATATCATTGTCATGAAGGGACTTGGTACTTGGTACAGAAACAATGTTTAGGTAGGCGATTTGTGTCAAAGTAATATCCACATAAATGTAGGACCCAAGGTTTCTCAGCAGAACATCGTCCAGAGCGTCACATTGCCTCTGTTGGCTGGCCTTCTTCCCATAGAGCAACCGGGTGTGATCTTTCCCCGCGAAAGCAACACACACACACACACACCTGGCCATCCACATGATGTAAAATAATTATATTGTAATTTATCAGACCAGACCACCTTCTTCCATTGCTTCACTGTCCAGTTCTTATACTCACATCCCCACTGTAGGAGCTTTTGGTGGTGGAAAGGGGTCAGCATGGACACTCTGATTGGTCTGTGACAAAGCAGCCCTATATGCAGAAAGCACAGCCAGCATGAACCTTCCAAGCAGTTTGTGCTACAGTAGCTCCTTTGTGGGATCAGACCAGACAGACTAGCCTTCACTCCCCACACACATCAGTGAGCCCTGGGTGCCCATGAACCTGTGGCCCATTCACTTGTCCTTTCTTTAAATTTCTTTACTTCTGGCAGGTGCTAATCACTGCATACCACCAACACCCTGCAAACCCAGCTATTTTGGAGATGGTCTGACCTTGTGATTTAGCCATAACAGCTTGGCTCATGTCAAAGTTGCTGAGATTCTGAGACTTGCCCACTTTTCTTCTCACATCGACTTCAAGAATTGACTGTTCACTAATATATCCCGCCCTTTGACAGGTGCCATTGTAACAAGATAATCAATGTTATTCCACTAACCTGTCAGTGGTTTTAATGTTAAGGGCAGTCAGTGTACGTTCTCTTAGCACAAATTTGAAAATCATTTTTCAAATCGCTCAAAACACGAGGCTAATGTATTTTGATCGTACTAAATTAAGCCTCTGGTTCCAATGGAGTAATGACCACAAAAATGTTTTAACATTATTAGTTTTGAATGTTTCAGTCCAGTCCTCTTATAGCTTTATCAGTAGAATCAGAATTGAATTATTAAGCATGAAATTAAATACAATGTCAATTTTAATCCCAACTTTGGGATAGATTTTGGGTTTTGCATCAGTGGCGCAAACACTACAAATGGCTGAAAATAAATTAAAAATCTGTGGACTGTTGGACTCCCAGTCGATAAGAGGCAGTATGTGCAGCTTTAGAGCTGCAACCATTCATTCAGCTTCAGGCAGAGCTAAAGTCTCGCGAGATCTGCCCGTGTCCTTGTTGTCTCCAAGATGGGTTACTGGGACCTCGAGGAGGGTAAAGACTGTGTGGAGAAAACATGGATTACCACCAAACTGGGCACTGCCATCGGTGAGCAGGCTGAATACTGTTGTCATCGTGTTTTTACTGATTTATGTGTGAACACTCCAGTCGCTGTGGGCTGTCTTGTCTGCTCTGTTCAAATGTGTGCTAGCTGGGTTAGCTAGCCACTGCAGAAACAACACAACTGGGTTACAGTGCTTTTTAAAAGGGAACATAGTCCTTACCTGTGTCTTTGTGAAATTCTAGAAATTTATTTATATTTCAGAAACACAGGTACGATATCCAGCTTAATAGGTCCCCAATTAGTTAACCATTACTCAAGTTCTGCATATACAGTATACACATACAGTATAACTCTCTGTTCTGCATTTTTTCACATGTAACTCTGCTGCTATAAATACAGTATCTGTCATGAGTACTGTAGTACTGTAGCAGTCAACTGCACTGAATCTTGTCTTGTCTGTTGTATTGTTGCTCTTGTGTTTTTCTTGCACTCCCTTCTGTCCTGTCTGCTCTTGAAGTCATGTGGTGTTTGTTTTCTGTTGTTTTGTTGCACCATGGTCCTGGAGGATTGTTGTTTTGTCTCATTGTGTACTGTGTGTATATGGTTGAAATGACAATAAACCTACTTGACTAGACTAGACTAGACTAGTCAAAGTGGTCTTCTCTCTCCCGTTTCCCTCTCCCAGCTGAATTTTAAACGTTCCAGCTGTTCATTTTGGTAGGTTCCTCTCCGGGTCAAGTTAATGTTCTAATAAACTGAAGGTGTCAAGTTCCGCTCATTGCACACAAATTAATAAGACACAGAATTCTGCCCCACAGTGCTGCACTTGTACTGTCTCAGTTGTTGGCCAGAAGAAAATACATACATTCTACAATTTCCCTATACATCTACAGGGATTTCACTAGAAATCAAGGATACACACAGAGAGTAGTTTTCCAGCTGAAAAGTGTCTCATGTTGCTGTTATGTAGAGATATATACTGTATGGACAAAAAGTATCAGGACACACCTGTTTTTCAGGCTTTGGGCTAGGCCCCTTAGTTCCAGTGAAGGGCAATCATAATGCTTCAGTATACCAAGACATTTTGGACAACACCATGCATCCAACTTTGTGGACACAGTTTGGGGAAGGTCCTTTTCTATTCCAGCATGACTGTGCCCCAGTGCACAAAGCAAGCT
>JBBPCZ010000040.1:14719533-14747060 GCA_037974445.1 Brycinus macrolepidotus | reverse complement strand
AGCCCTGACCTCAACCCCATCCAACACCTTTGGGATGAACTGGAATGGAGATTGCGAGCCAGGCCTTCTTGTCCAACGTCAGTGCCTAACCTCATAAATGCTCTACTGAATGAATGGGTACAAATTCCCACAGAAACTCCAAAATCTTGTGGAGAGCCTTCCAAGAAGAGTGGAAGCTGTTATAGCCGCAAAGGAGGACCAACTCCATATTAAAAGTCTTATGTATTTGAGTGCAATGTCATTAAAGTCCCTGTTGGTGTAATGGTCAGGCGTCTCAATACTTTTGTCCATATAGTGTATAAAGGGACAGTGTAAAATATTTAATAGAACACATGCCTATAGTGTATTTTTGCAGGATGTGTATAAGAAAGTTTCATGCTACAGTATTTAAAGGGCCAATATCCTATATTTTTGTACTTGTTTATGTATGACACGTTTGTGGGTGTATGTACAAAACAGTCGTAATTTATTTTTCATGAATCCTTTCCCTCTCATTAACTTGTAAGATTTAACTCTGTTTTTGTTACTGTGTGGTTAAGACTTGTCAGGCTAAATAGCCACACACATGTTTTGTTAACAGGGGTGGTTTTTTTGTCTCATTTTCATGACCAGAACGATTGTTGCACTTCATCCTCTCATCAAAACACTGACACCCACTTTAACACAAGGGGGAAGAGGTGCTCTATGCAACTTTTGTAGTGACCACATAGAGCTGACCAGCTCTGACCCAAAGGATAATTTGCTACATGTATTCGTGTAAATAGTAGTTGTTGAATAAATGGTTGTTTCCTTTTCAGGGCTTGTTGGCTCAGCGTATCATATTGTGGCATACCAACCCGAGACAGCAGTTGAAGCACTGGCAAGGGCAGCAAATGGCACAGTCACAATGGGTATGTAATACTATCCGATTTTTAACTTAAACTCCCCATTTACTTTTGAGTGCCCAATGTGGATGCCACAATTAATTGTCCAAATAGAGCCACTTTACCTTAGGAGTCAAAATGGTGTATTAGAGTATAGCAGAGTAGAATAGAGTATTTCTTTCATGCCATTTTCAAAGTTTTGCCAAATGCTAATAAAAGCTTTTTATATAGTACATGGATTACTTCTACAAAAGGTTCTTATGAGACCTTTTCTGTAACATGATTTAGTGACTTTTTTAAGTTAGAGCTTATTGCAGATACTTTTCGCTCTTTTTCAGAGCTATTTCTAGAATTGGAAAGGGAGTCCAGTTTGTTTAGAAATCCAAGATAAGGCAGTGGGGTAACTCTGCTCTATTAAATGAGACTTAGAACTGTCAGGTGTGACCTCTTCTTGTTTATCCATGCTCTGAATGTCACATACTAAGGACATGTCATTATTGTCCTGCATCGTAATTTATAGACAACTATTTCTTTGACATTATAGACTAATGGGAAAAAAAAACAACCACTATTGGTGGTTTATCTAAATATATAAAACAGTAGTCTATTGATATGTTTTAAGAATACACTGATTGCACAAATGTGACTGGAGGAACAATGTACACAATAGTGGAATATAGTTAATAAATAATATGACATCAGGCTGTAATGCATCATTTTTACAACCCCAGTTGTATTACAACAATATCTTTTCTGTTTTGAGATGCGATGATGTGATGTGTTCATTGCAAAGTATATGTATTTGGATCCAGATTCATCTATATTTATACTTTAAATGTCAGCTGTATTTGGTGAAATATGGAAATGCCGATTATTTCTGTTGTCAAAAATGTTTTATGTCATGTCTGTAGATGATTGTAGAGCCACGGGCTCCTGCGGGCAAAATATACATTATCTCCTAACGAGTGTTTGTATCCGTTGTTTCTCTTCTTGTAAGGGAGAGTGAGGCACATCATAACACATTTTGTTTTTTGTTCAATTATTTAAAAAGTGTTTAAGCAAACACAGTTAATTTAATACACTTATTTGCTGTTTGAACCACATTAGCTTTACAACTTAAACAAAGAATATATGCATCAAAATAAAAAGCATAGTGACTAGAGGCTGTTTCAGATGTGCAGATTTATTTTTGACCACAAATTAGAACAGCAAATATCAACATCTGAAATACATTTTATTTACATGATATCTATAGGATGTTTCTGATAAAACCTATCCAAAAATGAACTGTTTTGAAATTATGTGCGGGGCATATAGACTTTTTCACTGTTTGTTTGGGGAGACTTAGATGCAACACTGGCCAGCTCTCACTGTGATTTATTTACATGCTTTAAAAAAGTGCTGTATTAGGTGTTAATTATGTTTACTCACAACTCGGTGAGGGGGAAAAAAAACACTTGGGAATAAATTATGCATACTCATGACTCAGTGATCAAAAAACACAAAAACAGTCTTCAGGGTGAGTCATGAGAAGTATCTGTCTAATTACTGTTCAAATTCACAAACGATTTTGCTTTGGGAATACAGGAAGATGGCCAAAGGCATGACTGACTTTCAGCCTGTTTGTCTAAATAGAAAATCTGTTACATTTCACTCTGTGTAAGGTTGTGACTCGCTCTCCGCCAGGCTGTTTTTCATCATGGACACTTTCATAACCAAAGAAAATCACTGTGTAAGTTAAAAAACAATATAAATTTAATGTACACAGAAATATAAACAGCAAATGTTTTACTTTATTTTCAGCCACTTTGGGGGCCATATTTGGATTGACCACTTGTCTGAGTGCACAGGCTAGGGATGCTCCTGATGACCCCACAAACTATTTCATTGGTGGATGTGCGTCCGGGATCTTTCTTGGAGCTCGAAGTAAGTATTTTCATTAAGTGACAGCATGATGTGTTGTCAGGTGGAAATAGTTGTTGGATTGTAGTTATCTGCACTTACTTTACTTTGTAAGTTATTGCTTTGTACTGCAGACTCCTTTCTTACCTCCTACACTGTCTTGTGCTGTTGCTGAAATGGAAACGAGTTGCGCAGCATTTTCATAAGTTATAACTGTACACTTTTACTGCTGGCTTCATGGTGTTTTAGATAAACATCTCCCAAATGAATAAATGTAATGTGTCCTTTGAATAGGAAAAGTCTCTAATGTGCTTTGTTCTTGTCTTGTTGTCATGTAGCTCATAGTGCTATGACCGGCACAACAGCGTGTCTTGGCCTGGGGGCGTTGGCCATGTTCACGAAAATTGGGAAGAAGGAGGGCTGGAGGATTTCTGGGCCACCTGAACTGTAAACCTTTGATGTCATAGTGTTGTGTTCGTATTGTATATTGATTGAATAAATCTTTCTGAAGATGAAATGTGTCTTCAATAAAATTCTAATGTTTGACTACCATTTAATCATTTCAGTTTGATTCAGATTAGAAGCAAGATCATAAAAAGATCTAATGCAGAGTGACTTGAAGCATTTCTTTACATGTTATTCCTTTTACGGTGTACATATTTGAATAGTACTGTCATTAATGAAGACCTGAGGAAAAGGCTTATTACTGTGATCAGATCTCTTAATTGCTCACTGGTTTGTAAATATCATGGACATCCACAGTGTTATGTTATTTTAAATATCGTTGATTTCCCAGTGCAAAAACAGCCTCGTTTGAATACAAATTGTCACTAGAATGAAAAAATGTTTTTGTTCATAAGCACACAAATGTTGTATACAGACTGCAGATGAAAATACAAAAAAATAGTCGAATATTTTTTGTGTGCACACAATAGAAACCTATATATTTTTAGCAATCCCATTTCATAAACTAAAGCTACACACACTGCCCGAGTGGTTTTCTTTTAGCATGAGCAATTCTTCACTAAAGCACCACAGTTCTTTGTGGTCGTTCCTTTTCTTTGCCACAAGATGGAGATGCAGAACAACACAACTATATCACTTCTCCAAACTGAAACTCCAAACAGCACATATGGAATTAACCTGTTCGCACTGTTATTTACGTATTTGTGGCTTCCTTTGATAGATATCGCAGTTAATGGTCTTTGATAGCTGTATTTTGTTACTCAGGATCTAATACGGGGCTAATTTTATATGTATGTTTACTACCTAAATTTTAGCCCATTTAGAAAATAAATTCCTCTATTTTATTAATTCCGCTTATAAATGAGCTATGTGTGAGGTGTTGGGGTCATTCCATTAATATGGCCACATAAATTTCAGGGTGGTCTGGCATACACAGGGTCTTGGGCCTGGAATGTTTTACAGTCTCTAAGCAGCTCTTTTCAGATTTTACATTTGTAGGTGGTTTACACAATTTGAGCAGAGCCTCGTTTCTATTATCAGTTTGTTTGAGAAGTTTCCAACGTGTTAGATTTTTACTGGAGTGCCATTGAGCTCCCTAGACCATATTTATAGGCAATTACTGAAGCATTTATAGACAGGCTTTTAAAACTGAATTAATGAATGCAAGAAACAGCTGCTCACGGTTTACATCGTTTCATCAGTTGAAAGGGGAGGGCAAATTTGTAAAGATTTTGATTGCTGTCTTTTGGCTTTCCACATAGACTGTCATTTGCTTGTTGAGAGGTGGATGGACTTCAGAACTGCTTGGGCAAATGTTAAATGGTCCAATTATCTTTAATGTTACATTTAGTGAAAATTAAGTGGTCAGTCCACAGCTGGACCTTGCTTCTTAGAACATATCCCTTAAGAACTCTATTATGAATTTCTTTCACTATTTATTGTGGCTCTAAATCTTTGGAAGAAACTTTTATCTTTTTCCATCTAATTTTTGGCTTCTTTACTGAGTGTTAATCCATTTCCAAGTAGTTCATTTCATGGAATGTGAGGATCGTAACGACATGCAGCAGAATGGCTGGAGTTTTGTCAATAGCTGTTTTTGAGGAGTACATTTTTAAAGTGTTGACATTTTAGAGACCTGGAATATTGTCTCATTATATAACCTATTGGAAACAACTGGATTTTTATAGTGAAATTTCCCTGATCAAGACACAGTTGTGTTCTCCTTTTTTTGACTGCACCTAGACTATAATGAGGTTCCTTTAATTGTGTAAATTCAGAAAGTCTGAGGCTTTGGCATCCGTTTAAAATAACCAGCTCACTTTCGCATAATGCAGCAATCCTGACTCCCGTCTTCTCCCATTCTAATGAGTTTGCAGGAATAAAGGGGCTGATGTGGGCTTTCTCCCTGCTTTCCATTCGTTATTGATTAGCTCTCTCTTTTCCCTTCATAAAGAAGCACAGAGCAAAACACTTTCATTACTCATTACTTATTATCATCCACGGCGTCATTGTCTTTAGTAGACTATTTCATGCTAATCTTTAATTCGTTTTTACTAGCTTAAATTGCAACCAGCCTTGATGGATCCTCCAGTCCTTGTGTATGTAGGAGAAAAACTTGCCGTCTGTTTATGCCACCAGCTGCATCATGTTATTGGCCAGAAATGGCTGGAGATCAGCAAGCTCAGCCCGACTGTCCTAACCTTTTAATCCAGAGAGGCCCAGTGCCTCTCTGGAAGCCTAAACGCTGTTAGCATCGACCCGGAATGTGCGTCAGAAGGGCTTGACGCAAGGGCATCATTCTTCTTTGTCAGAGGTCAGCCTCTGCAGTTTTTTCTGGGTACTAGATGTTGGGCATCTCAACGTGTACAAGCAAGGGAAACTTCACTTGAGAGTCTCTGGGCTGTGTGTTCTCCTAATGGAGCAAATGCTTAGACACTCTATGAATATCTTTCATATCAGTGTATGCTGAAACGTTTCCTGCATAATGGACCACACGCTGATAATCCACTCAGCAGCCTTCAAGACAGCAGCTGCTAGTGGATTTGAATATAGAAGGAATAAAGGGTCAAAAAGGTCCCCTTTCACTTATCAAATTAGTATCTGTAGCCTTCTCCTATGACATCATAGCAGAATATGAGAATGTCTTGGGGCAGCTGGTGGCCTGGTGGTTAGGGAGTTGCCCCTGCAATCGGAAGGTTGTGGGTTTGAATCCCAGGACTGCCAGTAGCATCACTGAGGAACTTGAGCAAGGTACCGTCCCCACACGCTGCCCCCCGGGCACTGTGTTACTGGCTTCCCGCTGCTTCACCTGAATGGGTTAAATGCAGAGAACAATCTCATGCTGTTCACATGCTGTGGTGTGTTCATGTATCATAAATGTACACTTACACTTCTTTTAATATCATAATATCTGAAGGTGCCTTCCATTCATCCTAGTGGTTCCCTACAAAGAAGACTACACACAGTATTCATTTTAAGAGACGTTCCTAATAATAGGGAGTGAAAAGGTTCAGCTGTAATTGACTTTTGCAAGTTTACCCCTCTTTAAGAAATAATACAAACATGGCTTATAAAAATGGTTTTGCACTGCATTCTCATATATGTATATAATGATATATTTATACAATTTTATATTCAAATAGTAATCCTTATAATACACACTAGTATAGCTTTTCATACATGTCAATATTAATAAAGTTGAAAGCTTAAATAAAGCTTAGCCTGGGGATATTTCTTACATGAGCAGTTGCAAATGAAAGGGACTGAAATCCCACCACAGGCGGTGGGACTTAAACTAATAAACTCCCAAACCAAGAAAATCCCACCACTGAATAATTTACACGGTGCTGAGCATAGGGAATCCAATACACTCCAGCCAAACTTCTCAAATTTGTCTCCTCGCACACACAATAACCCTCACCCATCCGAGCACAGTCATATGCGCATACACTCATCCTGTCTCACACACATGCATACAGGGATGCAAAGTCAGCAAATAATGCTGAAAGTAGAAGTCATGCGGCCCTTTGCAGGTCAAAATAGGGTTTCTGAAAGGTTCCTCTTAGCACAGGAGATGGAATATTTTGGAGACGTGCAGGAGGACTCGCTTTTACAGCATTGTGTCGCCACAGCAGTGTGTCATTTGAGGAAAGGAGATGACAGAGTTACGCACTTTCAGGCCTTCATTTTTCTTAATTGATTTATGAGCACCCTTAGAGGGAAGCCTGTGTTTTGAGCCAGCACATTGCAAAAGAAGACTTTTCTACGTTAATTCCCATGTTAAAAAAAGACATCTCAAAAATAATTGAATAAAAAAAGAGTATGTTTTTCTTGTCAGAGAATTCAGAAGGGAAAGATTGTAATGCATTCCCAGAACTGGCCTCAGATCTAGCTTTGAATCCTAATATAATCACTGCCTGTGAATCTGGCAGCTTTAGCAAGTGCTTACTTTGAAATTGCCAAATGAGCCTCGCTGCATATATAAACATTAGGCTACTTTGAATGCAGCAACAAAACATAAATTGCACAATATTTGTCAACCAGGGAGAAAGTGAATATGGTAAAAATTGTTCCTACGCATAGCAGATGTTCGCTTTCAGTTTATCTTCACCTTCTACAGTATTTATAATATTTCCACATTTTTCTGTCTTAAGAAGGCTTGCTAAAGATTCATTGGGTCTGAGCAGATGTATGATTTTGAGAAGCATTTGTAAAGCTAACTTGGCTTCTGTGATGACTGCTATGTGAGGCCTGTGTACCAGAAAACATATGAGTACCCATTTCATGCTTACTTTTACAGAATTTCAATCTGTCAGTCAGCTTATTCACTTGTTTTGTTCTTAAGATCTTGAGGCATGCCAACTCAGATTTCAATCTGAGAAAGAAAACGGTAGAATCATTTTTCAGGCCAATTTGGGCCTTTTGCAACTGTTCTATAAAGAACTGGAAAGAAAGCAATTCGTTCCAGCTGCACTTCCTTTTCTTTCTTTTTTTCTTTGGTCACAGGCATAATAAAGTCCCTTCAGTCCAATTTATGGTCAACATCGTGAGCTTTATCAACAATTTATGATTCACCGTTCTTGCGAACTTGTGAGGTTTTGATTTATTCTAAACTTCACAATGGTAGGCCCCAGTTTCAAGAGACAGATTTTTATGAAACATGAAATATATCCAGTGGAATATCACAGAGAACTTTTAGAACCTAAACTTTCAGTTCAGATTGTTAATCTGCAGTAAATTATTCTTCCACGTATGTCGCGGTCATAAATGAATATGATAGCAGAGGAAACGTGTGGAGTACTTTATTTATTAGATATTTGAATTTTCTTGACATTTTATTGATTCAGAAATTTGCGTTTGAAAGAATATCTACACACATTTCTTATCACTAGAGCAAAACATTTATCATTATCATTATCATCACTACTATTTTTCACTCAATTCTACATTTTACTTAGTTTCTTTTACTAAATATTTGGTACTATCCCAAGTCAAACATGATTTTCAAAGAGAACCAATGGAATTCTTTTTTTGTGCCGCATTCATAAAGAACCTTGTATTATCTTCCAGGCTATTACAGACAGTCGCCTGAAGCTTCATTTGCTAGTGTTTTGTAACTGAAACCAAAATAGGCCTATCAACAGATACTTGTGAGTTCGCAATGCAGCTGGATCGGAGATTTGTGCTTTTGGTTCTCCTGTTGACAAGAAGAGCAGAGCATTATGGGGAGATTTCCAAAACGTCTTCATTGTGGCAAGGGTGATTATAGAGGTCCAGATGAGGCTTGAGATTAACTTTGACAAGACGTTCTGGTCATCATCCTAGGTCGTTTGGTTGAGCAATTGCGCATGTTTCCTTCATTGTGAAAGAAAACCTGAAAGAAACCAAATGAGTGCCAGTCACACTTTTAAACAGCAGCAAAAAAGATATTGTGGAATGGTGCACTGGGGTAGACGAGTAAGGACCTAATGGCAAACCACTAATGGGAAACCTTTCCCTTTCGATCTCAGAATGTGAGCGTTGGGGTTGAGCGTGCCCAAGAATGACTTCACCTCCTTCTATCTCACAAGTAGCCTAAACCCAACACTCTACAGATGCAAGGCTTCAGCTTCCCAGCCAAGCACAGCTGCAGAGCCTTCCTCTCAGCACTGTTTATAGTTGCTGTGATTTGAGGGCAACAGCTTGCTACACAAACCCTTACCTGATCCTCGTTTTTTTGGCTAGAGCCCCAGTCAGACTGTGCATAGGGAACGGATTGTCCTTGTTCAGTCTCTTGACCTTAATAATGAACGTATAAACTACAAAAAAAAAAAAGGTGGATTGAGTGACTGGAGTAGAAATCACCTTTTTTTCATGTACAGCTGCCTTTTACTGGGATTTTCCTGCCTCAGAATGAATGTTTGGACTGCTATTTTCATCCGTCATGTCGCAAAGTTCTCTCATTAGCACAAAGAGAGTAAAGCCTTTAGCAATGGACGCTGTGCCAGAAAAGATGTTTCAACCTGGGTCCTGGGTTTACATTCAGTTAGTGCTGAGGCAGACCACACAAAATGGGCATTTTTAAAGAACCCCAGAGAGACTAAATAAGATCCTTGTTAGCAAAGCAGCCAGAGACGGCGAATTGTCCAGTCCTTGTTGAGCATTGCTGTTGATCTTCCTGCTTGCACAAGCATAAAATAAAAGCTTTTGCAAGCTTTTTAATCTAACACAAAGCAGTCAGCACCGTCACCACAGTGTTTAATGCTTAATCGTATTTATAAGGCCTTACCCGAGCATATGTTCAGGTTATATGATCTCTCTTTAGAGGATCACTGTGCTATAGAATGCACACTCAGTCCACAGATGACTTTCAATGCTATGATCACGAGAAGACAAAAAAAATTGAACCTTATACCTGGCTAAAAGCCATGCCCAGTGTTTCGCCCTCCTCCAGACTTAATCTCCAGGGAAACCAAACAAATACGTTGTTCCGCTATAGAATGAGGATAGATGACAAAGATCCCGACTTGTTTGGTCAAGCTTGGCCAAAAGAATAACGACTGCCTCCCTTTTACATGCATTTGCCTAAACACAATCTTCAGAACTGAAGATCGATCGTGTAAAAGCAGGTTGCTCATGACAACTTTCAGCTCCCTTGCAGATTGGGCCACAGTACTGAAATATTCTCAGACTAAACATGAGAATAAAGTGTTTTACTTTTGGTCGAGTGCTAAATCAGCACCACAGTCCACTCTGTGCTGAATTAACAAGCTCTAAACGAACTCAGGAGCAGCTAACTTAGAGGAGCACTTTGTAGAGAAGTCGTTCGTATGTCAGCTGAACACCCAGTGAGAGAAATATTTTCTACTCTCAGTAATAAAAAAACAAACATCCAAAAAAGTTACTTTGGCTTTGGTTAGATCTCAGCATCCTTTTAAAATGTTTGTACCATTTTAATTTCCTTTTAAGGGACCTAAGCTCCAAAACCAGCCTATACACTGTAACAAATTAAATTTAAAAGTTAGTTACTGGGCTGTCTTAAATATTTAGTTCACTTAACTTCAAATGTTTAGTTAAGAGAAGTTACAGATTAGTTACAGATTTATCTATATGTTGACTTTTTAACTCTTTATGTAAAGTTTTTAAAAATTAAAATCATTTGTTCATGGTGTAGGTTAAATTTGTATTGTTTTGTGATGTCACAAATACAACACATTTACATAATAAGCCTAATCAGCTTACAGGATCTTGGCATTCATTTACATATAGCAGTATTAAAGGCAGAGTAACAATGGATAAAACAAGGTTGGAAAATGCTCATGTAGAAATGAGTTTACAAGTTCACAGAAACATCACAAGTGGACCTCGAGAAAATGAATAAAAATCAAAACAGGGTAGGATATGGACTCTTTAACACGTGTCTTTGTGAAGTTCTTGAAGTGTGTTAAAGGTCAGATTGTTACAAAGCAAACTCCTGAAACTGTATACAATAACATATGCCAAAAACCACACCCTGCAAACATGATCCCTGAGCTGTTACAAACTGCGCTGCTAACTCCACCTCGAAGAGTAAACTTATAGTCTTTGCTAATGCTTTCTTCCCCCACTGTCCTGTGCTCAGTTAAGGTGGTGTTTAGATCATCACCTTGAAAAAGCACACCTTAAGCTCATCTTATTATCTTATCATCCAAGTCTTTATCTTCACTTTTATTAATAATCAGACTGACTGATGAGTCTGGTTAAGCCAGGCCAGTGGTAGGAAGACCATGTAAACTATCTCGGTCAGTGTTTTTTGATCTCATATTTTCACTTGAGGCATCATTTTAGTGAGGTAACAACGCCTTTTATTTCGATCTGTGTCTGTTTGCCTGCATCTGTGACAAATTTGTCATGGCAGTGCTACAGATACTACATTTTTCAATAGTTTTCCACATCATCATCAAGACATCACGAGAGATGATGAACTGTGTTGGCTAAGAGTCACTATGTGTTTCAAAGAGAGAGAGTGTGTTGTAAAATGTCTGTCACATTTGCCTATGAAAGCCAATTGATTATAGAGCTTCAGCCATGCAGCCCAGGTCAGTGTTAGACTGCCAGTGCGGGTTAAATGCAGTGCAATGAGGATGATCCACATGCACATGTGACAAGAAGAAGATCCATTTAAATGCATTTACAAATAGCTTCTTGATATTGTAATGACTATTATCAGCATAGGCCCCATGGTGGCGCAGTGGGTAGCACTGTTTTCATGTTCTCCTCGTGGTGGCGTGGGTTTCCTCCGGGGTCTCCCACAGTCCAAAGACATGCTTATCAGGTGAATTGGGGATTCTAAATTGACCGTAGGTGTGAGTGAATGGTGTGTGTATGTGCTCCCTGCCCCGCCCAGGGTGAGTCCCTGCCTCACACCTGTAGACCCTGGGATAGGCTCCGGGTACCTGCGACTCTAGTAAAGATTAAGCGGTTACAGAAAATGAATGAATAGTATCGACATACTTTGGTGTAAAAGCAAAGCGCTGAAGACCCTGTATTTTATTACATACATATTAATTATTATTAACATTTATAATTTGCAAGTTATTACTTTTATTTGGCTATGCTATACACAATAAATCATATTTATATTTGAAGAATGTTCTGTATGGACAGGTTGAAGTCTGCACTGACTTCTTTCCATTTGTTTCAATGTTTCACGAAATCAACAATGGCAGAAATGTAAAAGATTGGTTTACTTACCTGTATGCACACCACTGACTTGAAATACAAATGCAGACTTGCTATGGGCTAAAATCTTACAATCTGTACTTCATCTAATATATGGATGGATGTCAAAGCCGCACATGAAAAGTGCAAACAAGACTGGGATAAAAGTGTCCCATGAATACTGGGAAAATGACTATAGAAAGCAACTTACTTAATAACATGTCCTACAGATCCCACTCTAATTAACCTTTTCTCTTCCACTTGGCTGGAGGTGAGGCTTATTAGTCTTAGGTTTGTGTCTGTGAAGGAGGGGTGGGGGTAAAGGAAGAGTAAAGTGCAGCAACACTCCCACAGTCCCCCCCCCCCACCCCCCTTCCATCTCTCTCTTCAACCATCCCCTCTGCACCAGCACTTCAGCACTAAGCCAGCTGGAGACTCGCTTTTGCGCACCAGTTCCATTCACTCCGTAAGGAACTGGTCCAGTCTTGCTGTGGACGGAAATAACTTCAAGCTTTTGATGAAAGTGTTTGATTTGTTGGGCACCAAGTAGCAGCAGCTCTTCACTCTTAATCCACTGATCAGACAGGATCAAAAGGAGAAGGTAACATCCCGGTCCCAGCCCAGAGAAGAGGACACACATATGCTCTTGGGTTTGCTTGTGTAATCGAGGCTGGGATCGCTACCTGAAACCTTGTCTAATGCACTCCTTCAGAAAGTCATATCTGATTATATCTGTTGGAACGGCTGAGAAGAAGATTCTTTGGGTCCGATGAGAAGCCTTTTAACTTGGAACGTACTTAATGGATTTTGGAATAATTGTTGGAGATCTGCTGAAGAGGCGTGAGTGTGCTGCCATCAGCTTTCCCTTGCTTTAGTGAATCACTGCAGAGGAATTTTCGCGGAATAAACAACTTTCTCAAGCCACATTGCCATCTCCTCAGCATTGTATTTCACAGGACGTGAGTGGACTGGTGAGCAACAGCAAACTGTTTGCATACGGCTATTGCAAGTGCTTTAAAATGTCTTTAAATGACTTTTGCATTCTCTACTGACATTTAGCAAGGTTTGGGAGGTGGATTTGCAAAATAGTTGCTTTAATCACTTCTTAACTTTTGGAAATCCACTTGTAGACCACACTCTAAGGGGTGTTTCTCAAAAGCAAATCATCTGTGTGAAAGTTTTATTTTTACCCAGAGGAAGACTTTTTTTTCCCCACATGCCTGCTTGACTTATTGCACAATCACTCCCTAGCAGCAAGATGGGGATTTGGGGAGCCTTCTTACACACCCTAAGCCCCTGGATGTCTGACGGTCCTCTCAAGCTGAAAGAATGCAGCACTTTTGGGGACTAGCCCTTGAACGTCCCGCACCTTAGACTGCTGGACACAACCACGAAAGACAACAAGAAAAAGAGGGAGAGACCACTGCAGCCTCTTTCACCTCTCCCCAAGTAAAAGGGCTGGAATATTGATCAGTGCCATTTTTACCCAGAGGTCATCTGAAAACATAGACACGCTGACAAGTCTGGATAAGCCGGGCAAACGGTAAGGACACATCCACTTTTGTCATCTAAGCCGCAGCTTAAGTGCCAGTATGTCGCCCCAAGATGAGCATGTGCTGAAATTAAACATCAGATCATTCATACAAAGTTATGTACAAATTCACAAAGGAATTGCTGTCTATGGCTTTGGCTTACGTTCATTTTTCCTTTTTCATAAAAAGAAGTGCTTGTGAAATTTGGGAAACTGTAGATATTTATCTCTAACATTCTTTAAAAAAACACAAGGTACTTCCTTATGGTTCTTTGTCATCATTTCCTTCAAAACGTATGTTCACATGAAAAGAGAAATTAGGAATCAGTCTTGCTCAGTATGTGTTTACCCTTCACTTTACTTTTTTATTACGCCTCAGGTGATAACCCGCTGAAGGGGGTTCAGTCATATGCCATAATCAGTCATGAAGCTTGACTTTTCTGTTTGCTGTCCGTTATACAACTCAACCATCAAACTTGGTAATGCCTAAACTATCAGAGTGCATCTCTATTCACTTTTGGTGGAGGAACAGTGCCGCTCTATAAGTGCTGTTATCTCAACAGGAGGTGATAACAGAGATCCGCTGCCACTGCCATGCTCTCTCAAACACACCATCTAATCTATTTCTGTTGAAGGCGAGAGGAACACGCAGTGTATAGGAAGCACAGGCATAGCTGAAGTCCACCCATGCGAAACCTACTGGGAACATCCATGCCCCTGCTCAGGCAATTACAAGAAATGTGTGCTGAAAATTACAACTGCCCCAGCAAGATTATTCACTCTAAGTGAACTCTGTATACACAGGAGGGGCTGTTATTTATACAACTAAACAGCTGGTGGTGTATTTAGACACATTTTTTGTCAGGATGATATAAATTGGAAACATTTTCCCTGTCGTGGTGTAAAAAAATACGAAGCAGCAACAGAACTTGTTTGTTACAGAAGAAATGATTCTGTCTGCTATTCTAATAGATATGATTACATATATTATGCAACTACAGGAAAGGAAAATGAAGGATTCAAAACGGAATATGCATGAAGAAAACGTTTTTAATAATTTCTAATAATGGATGTTTAAGGGTGCAAAAGGACAGAACCTTGGCCTTGAAGAACTGCCAGAACATTCAGCGAGAAGATCCCATTAGAAAAGAGCAGCTTTAAGGCCTCCTCCGCTCTTTCAGGAGGGAAGAGTTATGGTGCTATTCAGTGAAGAAGAAGACATGAATAAAGGCTATACAGGCATTGTGGCCAAACTCTGAGTGGTTCCTCCTGGCAGAACAAAGGCTTTTGATGGAGGGATTGGGAGAGTTCACTTTCTCTCTTTTGAAACCTCCCCACCTGACCAAAGTCAGTATAAGGAACATCTGCAGCATGATATAGATCTGTTCAATGATATAATGTGGTCAGTTAACAGAAGGTTTTTTAAGCAAACAAACTGCTTATGCTGCTGACTGTAAGGACAATTACTATTATATAATCTAATACAAAATAATAATATAATATAATATAATATAATAGGAAAGGCAAGCAAATATTTGATCAAGCAGTAGCAACATGTAGTTGTCACATGTTTAAGGAATTCCCATGCAACTATTTATGGGGTTAGATTGTGATTGGTAGTATATCTTGCTTTTGTAAACACTTAAAACCTCAACATAGTGGTTAGGCGCTTACAGTCTGCTATTTAGATAATTGGGTTAGACAGACACACTTCAAAATAAAGGTGCCAAAGACAGGTTCTTAGGGGCAAGTGCCCTACAAGAACCACTTTTATTTACCCAAAGAACACGTCAATCACTGATTATTCAAATAACTTTTTGTTAATGAGATATGAGTGTGGAGAGTTAAAAAAATCTCCACATAATGTAAAGGTTCTATACCAATCAAAGTTTTTTTTTTTTGAAGAACTACACATTAGAACCATTTCAGAACCTTTATTTTGTGTAACTGATATAAAATCAACTGGTAATGTAAATGTAAAATCCATTAGTATTGTCTAAAGTTACCGCAGGGAATGTGTAGAATGTGTGCTCTCTTAGAATTACAAGTCTCATAATTTTAATGGATTCTTTAAGATACGAGATATGAGTGTGGATAACCTTTTCAAAACGTAAACAACCTCCAACCTTCGAGCTAAGGTTTTTTTTTTTTTTAGGATCCACATGTTTAGGAACCATTTAGGAACATTCTTTTTTAAGAGTATAATATATCTACAATCCACTCTTAATTTATAGTGTTTACTGTCTCAAAAATGCACCAAAAAGTGTTCTTTGAAGTGATGCCATGGGGAACCACTTTAACCTGTTAAAAGATTTTTTTAAGAATAAATTTTGTAAATGAGCGCAAGTGTTAAGAACCTCCAGTGTAAACATTCTATACCAGTGAAAGGTTCATCACAGATCTGTATGTCCAAACCAATAACCTTGATGTTTTTTGGAGTGTAGATACACTTTTTTCATATGTTATGTTTTCAGAGCCAATACAAATCCTTTAATGCATTATTTAAGTCAATAGTAAAAACAGTTATCATTTATGTGGTGCTGAATACATTAAATAAAGGCACATGGCCCATAAATGTTTAATGTATTTGCAGTATGTGAGGAAGACACTGTTATTTCAACTCGCTCTTCGCTTAACGTGACCATGCAAAAGCAGATGCCGTGACAAAACACTAGACATAAACACGCAATATAGCAATTGGAAAGGCACAAAAAATAAACAAAGTTTTGAGCGGAACCATTCATCATATGGCCCATAAACACTGGGAGTGGTGCCTTTCATTCTGGAGACATCTGTGTTTTTTCAGTCATTTCTATACAGTTGCCTTACTAGCGGATGGTAATAGACAAGGAACAGCATGATAAACAGCAACCTACTGGAAAAGAGGACACAAAAGGAATATCAGTTACTCTCTAAGTTCTAACATAAGCTTGTGATATTACTTGACTTGCCTTTTTTAATGTCATGATATATGGACAGCATTAGTCTCGGCTACGCTTATGAAGAAATAAGCACAGACGCCAACAGAGAGATCCTCGTTAGTGTTACCTAGAGGCCAGAATTCCCTCCCCATTGTTGTCAAAGTTGTTTAAAGAAATTATGGTCTATTCCCACATAAGCATTTAAGAAATAATTCAGCAAAAAAATTACACAGTTCTCACAAAAACATGTTCAGTATTTATAGTAACGTGTAAACTGCATGGGTAAATTTGGTTCAAACCGTGTTGAGTCATTTAGTCATCTCAAATAGACTTGCTTGTGTGGTTTCTGACACTGTATCATATACTGCTATCTATAAAAATAGACAAAATACACACAAAATACAGGGTCCTTGATGGGTGCTGCTACTGTCAGAAAGTACAAAAGCAAGTCTGCTCCACAACTTTGGAGCTCCATTTGGAGCACAGCTTATGCAGCTTCTATTGTGCTAATCATTGGCTTCTAAGCTTCCATTGCTTTTGAGCTACATCAGCCTGTCGGTCCAGTGCGAAAATATAGAAGCAAACTTCAGACACCAAATATGTCCTGGTTGATGATCTACACTTGGGGTAACAAATAAACTGTTTACATTTTGATTTGTCATCAAAGAAAGAAATTCCTTCTTTTGGGGTGCCCATTACTCAAAACCGGGAAAGATGGATTATGTGTCTTATGTGGCTCATTATAGAAGCTTTTCAAGAGCACAAGAGAAAGAAGGAGTAAGCAGGATATTATTCACCTTTTCCGCTGATTACACTGTATGAGGTGCACCCGGATAGCCTGCTGTCAGGTGAAAAGATTATGTTGTCAATCAACCAAAACATTTCAACATGTTCTACTAAGCAGTGGATCTCTGAAAACTCCCTGTGATGATTCGGTCCACGTTGATGTTTATTATTCATGACAAATGGTGAGGTAGCATCAGAAGAATCTTTGAGTGTAATTGTTTGTCTGTTACTAATAAGACGTCATGAAAGTTAAAAGGCCGACAACCTCTGCAATACCATAAACGGTTACGAATACTGACAGGACAATGAGACATAGGCCTATTTTAGTTTCCTTAGAATATATAGTGGTATGTATGAAATCTTTATCGGTCTTGTTTGGAAAAAAGATGAGAATCTACAGAATAATTCAATCTTCAGGCATCTGGTTCCTGTGACTATTCCTGTGGACACTTCTGATTGTGCAAGTTTCTCTGGAAAGGCACATGTCACATCAAGCCACTCAGAATGATTTTTTTCATGTCAATTTTAAAAAAATCTGTGGACTTCCACTTTGCTGTTGGTTTAATATTGGACGGTTTTAAAGGTTGGATAGTTTACCATGGTTAGCCTGAATGGCATGCTTGCCCATTATAGTTTGTTTTGTGTTTGGGTAGAACTGATATAAAGTATACAGTAACTAAAGATACAACTCTGTATACTCTGTATTTCTTCTACGCAATTAGCAATAAAAATCTGTAAATAAAAAGCTAATAAATACTATCCAGGAAAAGGAAGCCAATTGTTTTGTGGATCAATGGGCTTAGCATGTAATTGCATTGTTCAGTCCACAAAACACCACAAACTCCTGGTCAGGGGTGTCTTCCACTGCCTAGATTACAGCATTTATCTCTCAGTTAAGTAGATCAAACCTAAACTAGTCCCACATTTGCACTGGGACACGTTTTGACCAGCAGTCCCGAAAGAACAAATATATCGATAATAGTGTTGTGACCAGAACAAAATTTGAACATCAAAAACACATTTGCAAATCTTAATGTAAGTTAATGTAAACATTTATGTGCCCATTTGTCAGATAAAAAGTAAAGTTTATCTTAAACAATTTCCTCCAGGACCATTAAAGTTTTCTGATTCTGATGGTTTCAAGTGGAGAAAAAAAGCATCAATAATGGAGAGTTTGCAAAGTTTCCAACAGCAGTGATATATTAAAATCTATTTTGTTGACATTTTGGATTATGATGACAGCATATTGCAGTGTTTTCATAGTGATACCCCTATGGTGGCCACATGCAAGTGAGAGTGCAAGAGAGAGGGAAATTGTATGTGTTTTGACAGTGAGGCATCAGTTCCAGGAATGACTCAAGATTAACTCAAAGCAAGTCAGCCTCACACCCTCACAACTTCATTCTAAGAATTTGCCAGAAAATGATAGTCTACATGACTGACACAGTAAATTGGATAGCCTTCACACTAATCCTCTGAAGCTTACAATAGCATTTCCATGGCTCCTTCCTTTAATGTTGCACCTGAATGAACATATACACCTGTATTAACATAGTAAGGATTGTAATTGAATGTAATGAGGGGAAACTAATCACTTTTTAAATTAGTGAGAGGACTGTTTCATGGTATGAAGTACATGATTTGAGAAATACCTTTGTAGCACAGTCACACAGTTGCAAACAAAGCACCATTTCCAGTTGTTTCTCCAGTATGAGAAACGTGCATGGGGGAAAGTTCTAAGGCGCCACTGTGTCCATTTGATTATTGTTAGGTACCCACTTGACCAGACAATTTGTTTTATTTTTGGTCTTGTTTTGAATGTTCCATAAATACATATAATGTTCTTCAAGTCTCTTTTGTAGCGGAAAACACACATAGGTATTTTCAACATAGGTTAGAAAGGCAGGGGGACACTTTTTGAAAGCATCCTGTGAACAATTGCATTGTTCCCTAATAAGGGGACAAGGCACTTAATGGTACAATTTATGTAGAGAATATCCTGTCTGGCCTTTTCACAGCTGTTAAGATCACTGAAACAAAGGAATTAAACTGCAAATGAAGAGGTAGACCTATTAGTCAGATAGTGTTTGGATAAGGCTGAAAGAACATTCAGTCACACACAAACACTTACACAAACACAGACACCACTGTTAAGTGAGCATTCCCCTACTAAGAGTATGAAACGCTGAATTCAGTTATTTGAATAGTTAGAGATCATCTAGGATGGAGGCACCTTTGAATTGAGGAGTAGAATTGTATAGTGTTAGCAATGTCACTACATTTGAAAATGTTTTTTTTTGGCCTTTATGCAGAAATGGCCTTAGTTAAAGAGAACATTCCTTACATATGTTAATGATTCGAGCTGTCTCTGCACTGCTGAAAATAGCCCATACTCTCCATTACTTTATGAAAACATACTGTCAGGCTTTGTATGTGCTGAGCTGATAAACGTTACTGATGAAGTACTGTTGCCAAGTGGTTTATTCGTTTCTCTGATTAAAAATTGCTGCACATGGCTCACCAGTACTTCAACAGGGTGCTTCTTTTGAGACAGCATAGTTGAATGTAGCATATAAACACTGCTAAAATTTCAAAATGTACCATTCACACCCCAGTCCGTACAGTCTATTTTTAAAAACGCCTGCAAAAACTGCCTTTTTTTATTTAATTGGTTTTGTGATGTCACAAAAAAATGCATTTACATATTTAGCTCCACCCAGTGAAGTTATAAACATTGTTTCAGTTTAGACTGCTTTTTGAACAAGGCACAATACAGGGCAGCCACTCAGAACAGAGGTAATTTACATACATCAGTCTTATACCTTAATTCTAAGGGTTACAAAGGGGTTGGTTCACCTGATGATCAGGTCAAATGAATTATGGCTGTTTTAGTACATAAGCCAAATGCCACAATTGGACCTTAGAGAAAAAGAAAAATACATGAAAAATATAATATATAGGCCCTTTAATGCTAACAATTAATTTGAAATATAGGGTAGTGAATACCGTAGAGTACCATAGAGTAAAACTGATTCATCCATTATGCACTGCAGTTTTTTGGGAGACATCCTCTTTTAAGCACTAGACTACAGGTCTGGAAAGGTCTCAGCTGTAAATTCTTACTCTGTCATCACTTTCGTATTGGAAGAGCATCTGAAAAATGCTTTACTGGGTTGTAAAAGGTATGATAGTAGAGAAAACTAGGAGGATTCATTAGCATGAAAAATATAGAAAATCTCTCCTATATGTATGAGAAAGATGGCTTTAAACCAGTTTTTCTTTGTCTATATCAATGTAGCAAGGAAATACCAACAATTTTCAAAATATCAGCGTAATTAGTCAAAGAACCAGATCTGTAAAGTACTCAGTACCTCCAAAAGTTCCCATAAAGTTGTTACATGAACTGGTTATACACTGATGCCTGAGACCTTGATCAACAAAAGTTTTGCTTTTAGCCTAAAACAATTAGAAATGGTGAAAATGTCGGGTGTTCTGAAGCAAAAAAGTCCTCAAAGATACTTTTATTCCAGATTTATCACTATTTTACCTTTTTTTAACCATTACATATAAAAACTCAGAAGATGTGTAGGTTCACTAGGTGCTTTGTATTGTAAATAAAATGGCTAGACTTTTGTTGTAGACATTGCGACCCCTGGTTCCTATAACCCCCACTGTGTCATTAAGCTTCTTTGCAATGGACCCTTTCACATTAAACCACTCTGAACTATCTACTGAATTATGTAAAAACTGAATAAATTGTGGGATTTCCATTTGAAACCTTATTATTAATTAGATTATTGGCTGATACATTTCTTTTCTTTAAAAACTACTGAAAAAACCTGGATCAGATACCTGATATTTGATGCTGCCATCTCTAGTAGAGAGTATAAATGCTTGACAATGGGACAATCACAAACATAGAGCAGATTTTACATTGGCAATAGTTTCTAATTTGTTTTATGAGCATGGGAGTGACTACCAGAGAGACATGGAACAGAACATTTTCCTGTTCAGATGTGGTTTTGACCCTGGATCAGGACAGTCATCCCACAGATGCCTCCTAATGACTAATTCACTTCACAGTGCATGAAGTGCTCCTCAGCTGTGACATTTCCTTCAAGGCATCAAGAGCATTAAGCTTCAAAGTGTGCCTCCAAAAACATTGAAAGAAACTTTTACAATTCTCTGAGGTTCCATTTGAGGCAGTGATGGAGATAAAGGTTCCAGTGCCATTTTAAATTAATCAGAATAAATCTCGGCAGTATTTAAGATGTTAAAGTTCACTACATGACAGATTGTGTCAAACCTTTGCAGAACATGGAAAAACAGAACGATCTCTGTTTTGAGAGACATGAACTCTAACACATTGTGTTCAAATGGAAGCAAATATTCTGTTAGCTATGAAGCAGAGACATCTAAAAACATTCATTCCTCCCATTGCTAGAGAACTCATATCTTGGTCTTCTTCATTTTCCACTTTCCATGTTTTTCTGGTCAGCAACCAAATCCTAATTGAAGCCAATACATGCTAATATGCTCTGGCAAAGTACTTTGAGAGGCTCTGTGTCTGGAGAAGTTCTCTGTCACTGTCAGATTACCATTTCCTCATCTGCAGAACTGTTTTGCATCCTTCTACTCTCTATGGTTCAAACAAAGAAGAAGATTCCAATTACGTGATAGATATACCAACAAAGTGTACATAGAATATCAGTATTGCACTACACTCTTACAAAAACTGTTCTTTATAGTAGTCTTTTTATAGTGCTAGAGTAACTTTTTTTATTATTATTTTCTAAAGGACCATATTCAAGCAGTTTCCTGTCATAGTAAAGAACCATGTAAACATTTTAATGGTTCTTTGAGTTTACAGAACCATTCTTGAAGAATCCTTGAAGAACCCTTTTTCAAGAGTGAGGGCACTTGAAAGGAACTGGTATGTCAATAGTATGTTTGTAAACAAAATAGCAAATATTTAATCAAACCTCAAATTTTGGGAACCAGAGGAGGCCAAGAGATCATAGTTGGCCAGGATCTCTCTGGGTGGGTAGCATGACCCTTCCTTTCCCCTCAGAGTGATGCTAGCCAGCATGGGTGCCTGTTAGCTGATGTAACAGGATTGGCATCTTCCTAGCGTGATATGATTGTTTAATTATGCAAACATCTTCATGACAAACAGACCATCGGAAATATTTCATCATATTTGATCATTTCGGGTCTCCTTACGTTACGTACATGTTACATGTTCTGTACATTACAGACGACTGCAACTTTATGCGAGTTTATTGTTTTCAACAATGCTGTCACATCATGGATATGTGTGTCTGTAGGTGATGCTTGGAGTGTGTTCAAACAAATAGGTGCACATCACAACAGGCCCATTTAGGAAAAGGCACATAAATCTACAAATGTCCCATCCGAAAACAAAAACTACCCCCACAAGACTGTGGCACAACTTGACTGAGGAGGTGACTTAAAGAAGAGAACTAATATACTTTTCATGTGTGAGCTGCCAAGCTGCCAAGAAGTATTTCATGACTGGGATAATACTGTAATAGGTTATGCAGAGCCTCTGGCGAATTTCCAGATTGATCTTTGTACAGTCGAAGTAGAAAGAACATGCTGGGGTTGAATGTGTTAGAAAAGTCTCTGAAAGCAAAAATGGGGGCAAAGGACATCGCATCCCCTCCAAGAATCCACACCTGCAACTCACAACTGGAACAAGTTCAGTGGAGAAACAAAATATTTGTGGATGGCAAAACCACTTGTGATAACATCTGTGAATGAAATCGCTGAGTGATGAACCTGTCTGCAGGAAGTCTTTTCTCACAGCGGGGTTAAATCCTAAAATGCACATGGAACTTGCTTGGTATGCACCATAGGTGAGAAGTTGACCCATGTTCATAGCAACTGTTTTGAGGTTGGACAAATAGCAATAAAAATCCCATTAAGTCCAATGAGACATTGTAGTTAAGTTGAGATTAATGAATTGTTTGAAGTCACTCTGTAACAATGATTTTCCAGGTCAGCTGCGATGCCGAACTCATCTATCCTCACAGCGTGACACACATATACACATACATACATATATTTATTGCAATATGATTATAACACTCTCTAGGCCTGATGTATGTACAAGCACAAACACAAAATATGCTTTCATGCGCCTGAATGTAAAGGCTGATTTATGAAAACTGTAGCTAATAGCCCCTCCCATCTAACTGCTCAAGTGTTTAAAATGCTCAGTGAAACATCAACAAAATTGAAAATTAAAATTCAGTGATAAACAGATAGCACCGTTAATGAATGAAATTCTTCCCCACTAAAACTATTCTATTCTGGCTAAGAAAATATAGTTTGAGAAGTGATAACTGAGGGCATATGCATGTTGCAGCTACATTACGGCATATTTCGCGCTGTTTTCTCATGTGTACATCTGTTCCTAAGGCTTTAGATGATTTTCCAGATTATCCTGATAATAAATATCTATTCAGCGTCTGTTCAAGGCTCAACTTGTCCTTAAGATCCTAGAGCAAATATACACTAGGTTTTAAAAGGCAGGGAAAATTGATGCAATATCAGCCACCATGATACACAGTAGTGCACAGTAAATTGAGTGGAATGTGTATTCAGCAGTTCTGATATCTCCATACACTTCTTGCACAGTCCTCCCACATTTTTCCACATCACCTTTCCTTAAATGCATATGCATGAGGAACCTGTTTGTCTAAGTACGCTGCACATGAACTGCCCATTTAGGTTCATGTGCCAGTTTTGAACATGAAACATGGCCAAAATGTGTGAGCTTTGCTCCTGCTACTGCCACAAATGCTTAGCATGCTGGGGCCTCTAAATCTAGCTATTCTGACAAAAATGTGAGTTTTGTGATATACTTCATCAGTAGGCTGAAGGGCATTTTTTTCAGCGTTCTCCAAAGCTTGTTCAACCTCACAACAGTAACTCCAAAAAATGGATTTGTGGGCAGAGTATGAAGAGGTCAGTCCTTCAAATCCCTAAAACACAAGCAGTAATTTGTTTCTGAAGTAATTTTTTCCTGAAGTCTTGTGTCAGACAGTGGGTTTAGATCAAAGATGGTATTTGATAGCAGATGGTAATTTACCTGTATGACGAACATGTACATGAATAAACTCTAGACAGATGCTCTCACAAGTCCACTTTTTCAAGGCTATCCAAAACTAATTTGACGCAGTTTGAAAGAATGAAAAGAAAGAATGAAAGAATGACCAAATCAAAGATACAGGTGGTGTATATATGTAATGATTCCAGGGTACAGCTAGCTAAGGCGGAACAATCTTTGTGCCACATTACAACATGAACCTTTTATTCTCTCTTGCAGAGTGCCAATGCTCTTACTCATTTTAAGATGAAGTTATGGAAGTGTGCCGCCATCGCCTTGACGCTCTGTGGTGCTGCACTGTCCGTCTTCCTCTCTAGAATCCTGCTTCCCCCCAAAGCTCCTGTTCCTCTTCGCTTTGAGCTTTCATCTTTTTCTTCATCCCGATCACCACTGTCATCATCACCATCACCTGAGTCTTCTATGTCCTCAAACAGCTCCTTCTCTGGAATCGGTGGGAAGTTTCGGAGGGTCAGGTCTGCAAATGGTGCCAACTCAGCCATCTCTGAATGTAAGCCTTTATTCTTCTTTTCTTAGTGCATCAGCTTGAAAAACAAAGGGCTGTTTTTGGTGGTTTGATGAATTAAGCTTCTATCTATCCAACCATTGCTGTCATACCAAACTCTCATAAGTTGTAATGTTCTGATTTGTTTTATTTACACCATTTGAAAACATCAGCTGTCCTTTACATATAGTGTAACAATGAATAGAGAAATAGAAATGGTCCAAAATTACTTTCAATTAAAAAATTAGTTTACATTTATGTACATTATAGTTGCAACATGTTACACAAGTTTATTATTTCATAGAAGGTTTTCTTAAGTATCTGTCTATCTATCTATCTATCTATCTATCTATTAAATGCCACATCAGCATGCGAAAACATTGTTCCCTCTTCCGTCATAGCATTTTCCATATTCAGCCCAGTCAATACAATGTTGTAAGTGGTTTGGAAGGATGCATTTTATAATCACATTTAAACATTTTCTTATACAGATTATAATTTGAAATTAAATGAATATGCAATATAAATAGATTTTCCATATGAGTGGTTTTGGAGACTGAACAAATCATCTTAGTGCATCTCCTGATATTCATTCATTTGTGACTTCCAATAATGAGGCAATATGGTAATGAGTGCGCACACACAGACTTGGGAGCCCACACACTCACACTGCTGAGGTGAATTTATGACAATCCAATTGACAACAGTGTCCCCTGAGGTAGAGGAGGGATCAGAGAATTACTTGAGCTAAGTGGGTCAGCCGTGGCTCAGCGTGCTCTTTGGCCACCTGTCCATAGACTCAGCATTAGATTAACGTTCAAACAAAATTTGCTTAATGCAATGTAAAAATTCTTCATATGTGCCAATACAGTCATGAGTACATGTTCAGGGCTTTCTGGACATGTTTCTCAAGCCAGTCTCTAGTACATAGAAAACTATTTTCAGTTAGTAGGTAATTCATATCATCACTGTCATACCAAAACCTCGGAGCTCAATTTTTTAAAATGCCATTTGAAAATGGCAGCCCCCCTTTACATCTACGGCCTAAAAAGACTTGAAAAAGAAACATGTTGCATTAACATAAATTAAAGCTTATGAATATATATAGTATATTAATTACATTCACAATGTAATAAACCACATGTTAATGACATAATGACTTTTTTAAAGCATGCCCTTCCATAGTTACCATTAGGGATGTATAAGGCTTTCTTACAAAAGTGACAATATACTTTTAAGATATGAGAAATCTTGATATTGCTGCTGTCTCGCTTCTTCCTCTGACCCACTGTAAAGAGCTGTTTCAGTTTGCTGATAGTACCAGACTTCATCACTGTTATATATAGCACAAACTCCATACCAGCGCATGCTATCTTTATGAATCCTCTGCAGTGCCAGAATGTGGAAAAGAATCTTATGCTATCACTGGATGCTCTTAGAGAGAGCACCCAAACAATGTTTGAAATCAGTCAGGGCTTTTTGGTCAAGGTTAGCTAAAGGCCTGTTTCATTATTGAAATGCATGTAAAGTTGCATCTTGGAGCAGAGAAAACACTTAAATGGGCAGGAGTACTCCAGGACCACGGTCAGGAACTGCTGATGTCCTTTGAATGCAATAATCCAGATTTGCTTTGCCTGTGGTGCTTTAAAACAGTCCTCGTTAACTCATGAGTCAGAAAGTGCTCATGTCACAAACTGTAACTACCAGTAGTTTTGGATGTAGAATATATCATCAGAACTCATCTTCTGCGTTCACATGCTATCAGAGAAGCATGTGGTTGATATCCCACATGGAACTTGCCCAGGTTTACCACTTGCTCTTAAAATAAATAGCTCTAGTTCTAAAATCTGTTTGGCTAAACTATGTTCAAAGCTGTTGCAACATTAAAACACAAACACTGATCAGCCACATTAAAACCACCTGCCTAATATTGTGTAGGTCTCCTTTGTGCCACCAAAACAGCTCTGACCCATCTAGGCATGGACAGAAGACCTCTGAAGGTGTGCGGTGGTATCTGAAACCAAGACGTAAGCAGCAGATCCTTAAGCAAGTCCTGTAAGTTCTGTGGTGGGGCCTCCATGGTTCGGACTAGTCTGTCCAGCACATCTCATAGATGCTCGGACTGAGACATGAGGAATCTGGAGACCAAGTCAATAACCTGAACAAATTCTCAGATTCCTGAACAATTTTTGCAGTGTGGCTTTCTTCCCATAGTGCAACCTTCATAGCGCTATGAAGACCCATACGCAACAAGCTGCGATGCACTGTGTGTTCGGACACCTTTCTGTTATAGCCAGAATGAACTATTTCAGCAGTTTGTGCCACAGTAGCTCTAATGTGGGATCAGACCAGACATCAGGCTTTGCTCCCCACAGACATCAGTGAGCTTCGGACTGCCAAGATCCTGTTGTCAGTTCCAACAGCTGTTCTTCCTTGGACCAGTTTTTGTAGGTACTAACCACCGCCTACCACAAACACTCTACAAGACCGGCTGTTTTGGAGATGCTCTGACTAAAATCACGAAACCATCATAATTTGTCAAAGTTGTACAGATCCTTACACTTGGCCATTTTCCCTGCTTTCAACACATCAACTTCAGGAACTGACTCTTCACTTTGTGCCTAATACGTTCCACCTCTTGGCAAGTGTCATTGTAATGAGATAATTACACTGTAAAAAAAATCAAGTCGGTTAAACTTAGAAACGAAAGTTCACCGGCTGCCTTAAAAGTGTGAGTAATCTC
>JBBPCZ010000040.1:14696380-14719433 GCA_037974445.1 Brycinus macrolepidotus | reverse complement strand
GTAAACTTGAGTTCAAAATCCAGAACTTGACAAGACAGGTGGAGTTAAAGAGCAGAAATAATTTCAAACAACTTAATAAGGCTATCATTTTTTACAGTGTACTTATTATTAATAATATTATTAATAATTAATATTATTCAGTTCACCTGTCAGTGGTTTTAATGTCATGGCTGATCAGTGTACAACCACATAATGTGCATAATATTGTTGATGGAACAAACCTTGTTTCTACATTGTTTCATTTTGTTATTTTCTTTGTTTATATATATATATATATATATATATATATATAATCATTACTATGCCATTCTCCCATGAAGTTATCATTTTGGAGGTTTTGTTCCATGTCCTATTGCTTTTATGACTTTGCCAGCCATTTGACTGGAATCTACTTGTGGTAAACTTGGTCATTTTAAAAAGTTTGTATGAGTTTACCAGGACTGTCTTGAAGCACCACTAGATGACCTTTCACTTGGGCATGAAAGTAATGGTATGTTCTTCTGTCCTGCCCACAGTCATGCACATGTTCCAGAGCTTCACAGAGGGCGAGCTGAAGCAAATCATCGCTGCGCTGGTGGATCGCAAAGCACGGAGGGACGCAAAGCAGGGCAAAAGGACTAAACGGGCCAAGAATGGCAGCAAGGCATGCTCACTGCAGGAAGAGGAGGTGACGGTCAGCCAGTTGGGCCTGGGCTACATCAGCGACGAGACCGTCCTTTTCCGCTACTGCAGTGGCAGGTGTGCGGCCCACCGCCGCAACTATGATATGACACTGGCATTCCTGAAGCGCAGGCATGTGCTGATGCGGGAGGACCTCAAGAAAGCCAGGCATAGTCCCTGCTGCCGGCCAACTGCTTATGACGAGTACTCATTTCTAGACAACCAGAGTCGCTACCATACCGTCCAGGAAGTTTCTGCAAGCGAATGTGGCTGCGTATGATCCTGACAGCGGAGGCTACATGGGGGAATAAACTGTCATTCCATGTTGATGGAATGAAAGACATGTAAAAAGTAGGCATAGGAAAATGTAAACTGTAGCTATCAAAGAATAAGAAGGGCTACAGTCACCACATAGAGTGTAAAGTCTCTGTTAAATTATGATCTGTTGCCTTTCCTGGACACTGTTCTAAAATGGAATCACTCAGTCATTACACTGCATCAGAAATCTAAAACATGGACTCCTTCTGAACCATCAAATTCACTACTTAGCTAATCACAGCACACCACAACTAGGATAAATTAAACACAAATGGAGAAAACATACAGAAAAAGAGATTCTCCAGGACAGAATACTGCAGTGTTTGTGAGAAGCTGCTGTTGATCTTGCCTTTTGAGGTCCATGTGGACTAGCTTGAAATATTTTATGAGTCTGCAGTACATCCCTAAGTCAGCCATGTACAAGAGCTGTGATCAGCCTGAAATCCTTCTCTACAAGTATGGAGATACACTCTCCCACAAATTGTCTGTTTGTGTGAAGGGTGCCCTTAAGTGCAGGGTTGATACCACATTCCCATAACAACACTAAGACGTAAAAAACAGCGGCACCCAGAGACACATCAGCTCCTCGGGGTGAGTGGCCTGGAGCGAAGGTGATAATCCAGAGGATTTGTCCCTGTTAGCAAGGACCAGCAAAAAGAGCAGATACACATATAAACATACTGTAGATATGGATATAGAATTGCTGCAGTCCTTAGATTCACTTTTAGTAGCATTTATAATATTTAAAATCGATCCACATCACTTGCACAGCACAGTCATTAGAGAAAGATGATTTGACATCCAGAGCTCACATCCACACTAATAAGATTCATAGATGAAAGTGTATGCTTTGCATCATTGGTTGATGCAGGGAAAGGCATATGTCTTTCTAGTCATACGCCTTTCCCTGCTTCTATAAAGAGATGTGTGAAGCCAAACCATGGTGGTTTCAACCAAAGTAACCATTGTAACCAAAGAGTGGTCATAATTATTCCATTGTGGCCAATTTGACACAAATCCATTGGTCACGGGTCCTTCTCCTCAAGACGTTTCACCCAGAATATGAAGTTTTGTGAACTTGCCGCGTCTCGTTTAATCTGTGGTGTCTGTGTTCCTGCACATCTCTTGAAACTGTGACGCGATGCTGTCACATCTGAGCAAAGTCAGTATAGTGTGTCCAGGCTGTAAAAGAATTAAACGGCCATGCTCCCGGGCTCACCACATCCCTCTTCCAGCTAAACTGTTCTTCTGAGGGAACTATAGAGCCCTAATAGAAAACAGAGCACAAAAGGCATCTGCTTTCCTCATCAGGAGGACATTGAGCTGCTTTTGTGCTTTTGTGTGTTTACCAAAACGGCCCTCACAGGAGATAACAAGACTGACAGAGGTCCAGAAATGCAGACCAGCTCTGTCAATGCTTGATGCGACCAAAACGTATTCATCTAACGAAAGCTCTAGCTCGTAAATGTCTAATCTTTTACCACTGATATGCGTCGATCCAAGACGAGATTTGCTGCAAACAGTGGTCTAAGACTAAGCAGAATACACAGAATTCGACTACATTTCTAATGTTGAATTTGACTGTGAAATCAGTGGAGGAGCAGGTGCTAGGAATGTCACAGGAGGATTGTGCTTGAGTTAGCCTCAACAAATCCATTCCATTTGTGTAAATCCTATAACAGACTACTCTAATCCACTTAGCGCCTTTCTAAAAGACTTGGCCAAAAACACTGAATGCTGAAGCGGACAGAACAGCAGGTCCTAGTATACAAGCAGAAATACACTACGCATTTAGAGGAGCTTTTCTTTAGCGCTGTGTATTGATTCAAGGTCAGTGCAGTTTATAATGGCAAGATACCTCCTTAAAATCAGTCAAAGCTCCACAGTCTGTAATTATCACTCTTGCCTCTGGGTGTAATGACAGTTATTGCTCTCAAAAATGTTGTGGCCACAGTCAAACTGATGTTCATTCGTTAAAGCAATCCACAGTGCTAGAACCCAGGATTATTGAGCTGGAAGGATCTTCAAGGCATAAAAAGCCTATTAGGAATCTAATGGCTATAGGAATGCTTTACATACGACCTGTCTGTTTAACCTGTTTAAATTTCAAATGAAACACAAAAAATGTAAAAGGATACTGTAAAAAGCTAAAGAATTTGCTGCCTTATCAGCTCATTGGTATTTAATGGCCCAGAAACAGATTTACAACAAAGGGAATTTTTCAGAGCTCTAATCAAGGAACGGTTGAGTGACCTCTTAAGTTAAGCCCAATCAATTAATTAGAGTAAGGAAGTGATTAAAGAGCACGGATCGAAAGCCAAGCACACGAGACCGAGACTTTAATGCTCTGAAGCCTTTGGGACATAACATTGTCAGTCACAGCTTGTACTAAAAATGGGACTTCATATATGCTGTTTGTGCATGCAGTGATTAAAGGAGAAGCAGAGTAGCATGCTGAAATATAAAAGTGGCATGGCAAAATCCAGTAAGCTGTTAACTTCTAGCACCGACTGGAACACTACCTATACTACTACCTTATGTCCAAGTCCCTTTGACATCCCTACACACACTTCATCCTGCCCCTTTAACCCTTCCACTCGTTTTTTGGCTTTGTTGGACCCTGTTGACCAACTACATTAAAAGTTGATGCAATGCATCTGTATAAAGGATTATCTATATTTATTAAAGAGTAAGTTATGGTTTATTTATTTAGATAGCATCACTGACAAAACAGGAGCATTTATTTATTGAATGTATTGGTGCCAAACTGAATCTCATGTATTATATTCAATATATTATTATGACTGTTTAATAAACTGTACAAGCTTTGAAAGTAACTGTCTTTTTTATTTTTCAAAGCATAAGAGCTATAGGAGCAAGCATAGATTTCCATTACTATTGATAAACTTACAACAGATTCCCCCATTTCTAGGGAATCAAACCTCATGATTGCATATGAAAATGGATTTGTGAGGAGTAACCAGCTGCTTAGCCAACATAATTTTGCAGGAGAAGGAAAAATGCTTTAAATGGATGATAATGATAATAGTTTTTTCAAATATTATTATAATAATTACTTATTAATATAATAAATAATGTTATTCAAAATCATTTAAATAATTTAAATTTTTGCTGTTGGTCCATACACCATACATCAGCAGCTGAATTTTCAAATCCTGTTATACATACGTACATACATACATACATCCATACATACATACACAAACAAACAAACAAACAAACATATATATATATATATACACAGATACACACACACACACACACACACACAAAAAAAGGTTTTGTCCCAACACCAAAAATAAATATGTCTTAGTGGGTAAAACTGAATGGTATATGATTATGGTACGCCATTTGAAATGACGTTATCAGGACTGTACCATACATTTCCAAAACATGCGGTGGCCATTTAAGTACACACTGCTCCTTGGGTCAACAGCACCACACATATGCTCAACACTGAACACCTGCACATTTTCAAAGGAAAAGCAACTTACTCAGAATAAACTGATTCACTCAGACCAGTATACAATTCCGCACATGGCTGCATCCGTCAGCGGTTTTTTAGAGAAGCGCTCATGTGCGGAGGTGTGTACAGCCCGTGACTGGCAGGCTGGGCCTGAGGGTGGGAACATGCTTCTCTTTCTTCATGTGGCCTGGTTCCAGGCGACAGGCTCCCTCCACGGCGTGATGCATAAACATGTGGAGAGTAATGCTCTGTTTCTCCTGCTCCTTCTGGAGCATGGGCGCTTCTTTCCAAGCTGTCAGCAGCACGGATGGCAAAAAGTAAAACCAACCTGCTCGAACCCACACACTTACACACATCAACACCAGTGCTGTTGCATTTAAATACATTTTGATTGTCTGCTATTCATTTATGTTCACTGAGTTGCCAATTTTATACTAAGATGAAATTGAGGAACTGATTATAATGTATCATATAAATAAAAGTTTCCTCCTTTTTTAAAAGAATAATTTTTGCAAAATGCTATATGAAGACGTACAATTATATTAGTGCTGCAACTAAAATTCAATAGATACATTTATTAATTAAAATATTCAAAAGCGAAAAGCAATTCAAATAACACTGCCCCACCCGAGTATTAACACCTGTGTCTTGTTTTCCTCATCTAGGACTGTAAGTTATTTATACTTCACCTCCCTGTTTTTTCTTGTCCGTGTTTACCATTGGCCTTAGCTTAGCCCTAAGCCACTGCCTTGCTATTGTCTTAGATTAGTTTTGACTTTTGCTTAGCCATAGTCTTAGCTTGCCTTTTCTTTTTTTAGACATAGCTCTTAGTGCTGATTTTAGTTTTCAACAAAATAGTATTATAATAATGTATTATGACTAACTATAATACTGTATATATAAAACAAACATAAAGCAGAAGAGAAATATATTTTTTTTCCATTTAGGCATTTAAGCGAAACATGTCTTGAGCTTTTCTCAGTCTTACAGAACATTTAAATATTCAAGAATTCAAAATTCCAGTTGAAAATATTTGATGGTTGCAGTCCTAGTCACCATCTAAATGTAGTAAGCTCATAAGTAATTTGTGCAACATCTGCTCTCTAATTAATTTGTAACTGGTTCCCTTTGATGCCCTCTACAAGGCATGAAAAACAACCGCTCTGGACAGGCCTCTTTGACTTTAAAATGAGATTCATTCATGCGGTCACTCGCCACCAGACATGAGCTTGCACACTCTCGATGCCAGGTCCACACACTTCACACACTGCATTCGGGGAAATGATACAAGTCAGTTTAGTTGGTAAACCACCTCGACTTGTATATGTATCATGTTATCTCCACTACACAAACACCATCTATCACTGTCTCCCACTGTCCTCGTTTGTTTATTTTCGTCGTGTTCAGTCATTATGAGGTATGAATATCGTTGGCCTCTTAACAAGACCACGCAACGCTGTGGTGCACCTACAAAGACTAAACATGCCTGCAACCTTCATTTCCTGAAAAAGAACAGCAGACACACTGCAGAACGCTGATCTCTGGTCAGTCGCTGTTGGTATTTACAAGCAGTCCGTCTTGGAGGTGTGTCCGTTCCACGTTTCCTAATCATCCTTTCAGCCCAGACATATTCTTTTAGTATGTGGTATGGTAGACAGCACTGTGGGAGGACAAGAACTGTTGGGAAAATACTAAGCATCCCTGAACACCCATAAAGATAAACCATGAAAAAAAGAACTATAGAGGAAAAGTTATAGTGGAAGCTATGAAGACAAATCAACATCACAATACAAACACCATTGCAACTATATGTCCTAAAATATTTATGGGAACAAGCATCTATGATGCTGAGGAACATGTGGAATTCAAGGAGGCGTGATGAAGCAGATAAACCAGGTAAACCACAATGGATCAAATGTGAGTTTAGTTTTGTGGCTTTTTATTTCATTTTTTTCCCTTTTCCTTGCACAATTTAACTATCCCCAACATCTCAATAAACTCTGCCAGCAAGCGAAACCACAACACTGGAAGGGTGAAGTTTAGCACTTGCTTTCTCCACATCACGTTAAGCCAACCACCGCACCTTTTTAAACTGCTGCTAACGCAATGCCATTGGACAGTTTAACAAGAAGAGCGCTGACTGCCAATTCTATTTAGTCAGCTAACAGACGCTGACTAAAGCCCACGCTGGCTAGCATCTCGCTGAGTAAGTGATGGGGGAGAAGGAAGGTCATCCTACCCACCCAGAGAGAGCAAAGCTAACTGCGCCCTCTTGGACTCCATGGATGGCTGCATCATCAGGTCATAATTTTGTTTGAAAATCTGATTTTACTTAACCGCATTCACATACACATGCAGAATTTACCTAGCTCATTAAGTTCAGGACAAAAAGTTAATATTCATATGAACTACTTGCTATAACGTCGAGGTATAATCACTATAAAGTAGGGACCCCCAGTTGGTCCACATTTGCTGCGACATAACCAACCACACATAGAAGAAAACTGGACTGTCTAGGGGTCCCAGAGGACCAGTTTGAGAATAACTGCCGTAAAGCACAGCATGGCTTATTGCTTCATTACGCTTCAGTCATTCTTTCACTGAGGTAATAATACTTTTACTTGACTATGTACTTGACTCCTCTACATACCTGTTCTTTACTGCGGTGGCACATGGGAGATCATTGTTACAATACAAGATGTAAGTGGCCAGCTTCTAAAGCTTGGATAATGTTCAGACACAAGAGCCAAATCTCTGATCACACTCTTAAAACATCAGTGAGAGTATGTCGTCACAGGACTTCCTTTGTCATGTACGATACAATACACGAGCAGTCCTGGCAGTCCTCAAAGAGATTAAAAGATTTAATCGCATATAGCTGGCGTGTTCATGTTTCCCCCTGAAATTCCATATGCTATCCAACATGATAACTTTCTCTAATGAGTCACAGTTTGGTCTGAACAACTCCAAATTGTAAAAGGCTGCTGCAGAAGTTGAACCACTGCCATGGTTACACTGCAAACATAATGATGGAGGTTGGTAATTAGAGTTACCACTTTGGACACTTAGGTGACTCATGCACAACACTGTTTTCGCTGCTCACCACATTTGCTTACATAGAGGTGGAGTGGAAACCCAAAGAGTGGTTGGGCTGTGGCCACCGCTCACAAATGTATTTATTATCCTTTTAAGTCATGGTTACCTTCACATATACAAGGTTCATTTTAGCTATCAGAATTCATAAACATTTGGAAAGCACAAAAATATAAGAGAGTGTTTTCTCACATCCTCATTGTGCTTGGAATAGCCCGGGCGGGCGGGCGTGTCTGGAAATCTGTGAAATGCATAGTTACCTGATACATACCGTCAAACACGCAGGCTTCTCTAATTCAGTGACGGTTTTAATACAGCACTGAACCCTAGATATTATCTACGGCTTTAATTACTGGCTTTAATTAATGCTCGTCTCTTTGATGGCAGCTTAGCTATTATGAAATGTTCTCCTGATTCACCATGTGCACTAAAACAGTTCATATTCACCGTTGTGTATATTGGACTATTCATTTCGAGGCAAACTCTGCTCAGCCTCAGCTTAGTGCAGGTATGTGCTCTCTAAACATACCTACAGCAACCTCAGCCGAATCAAAAATACTACAGGAATCCTGATTTTCTTTTCTTTTTTTTTTATAATGGAACAGCACACCAGCTGAAAATTACCCTTCAATAAGGGAAAACTGCATGTGGTGCGGCAACAAATTGATGTAAAATGTTCCTGTCATAAGCAGAAGAATTAAATGCCAACATAGTCAGCACCAAGATCTTGTGACACAAGAATGTGGAACCAGCTTTCTCAAGGTGCTGCTTTTGTCCCTCACACACGATACGGTTCAAATTATAAAAGGGCTCACATAACTGGGCAAAAAAACTTGCAATTTTGGCAGTAAGAGTTTTACATATTATTTAAAAGTTAAAGTTTAAAAAAATAACCATTCACCTGCAAGTGCATCCAGTTTGTAGATGCAAACCAAAATAGTTACCAAAATAGTTTTTTTAACAATTCATCACGGTTGTAATGTCACATATATCACAGTACAGTCTTTCAAAGGAACCAGACATCAGAAATAATGCCTGAAATTTGCCTGATGAGTTTTAGTGGGAACGTTAACAGGTTCATTCATTCCAGCCTAGGCTACTGTTTTTTAAATAGCAGTCAACAAAAGGAGATAACTGACTATCACTTTTAAAGGTACAGTAACAAACAGCCTGTTTGACGTAAGTGAACGACAACAAAACCAAACCCATCCCCATTTATTATCAAAGAAGCTGTCTACACCATCAGTTATCTACATCAGCCCCAAGCATCAGAGCACATTGTCTATTTTTAATGCATCACATCACATCAATGTTAGCTTAATAGATATACTCTGCTGTTAAACCAGTCACCTTTCATCAAATATGGTGAAAGTGGCCAAAAATACATGAGGAGAAAATAATCCTTGGGGCGAAGAAAAGACAGCTGTTATATTCAAGTAAAGTGGCCCCTTATATTCATGTGTGAATACACCACAGCACAGCACACAGTGTGAGCAGTGTGAAATTCTTTCTCTGCATTGGACCCATTCACCAAGTGAAGAAGCGGGGAGCCAGGAACACAGCACTCGGGGTGCAGTGTGTAGGGTACTATGGTCAAGGATACCTTAGTGGTGACACTATCAGTCCTGGGATTCAAACCTATGACCTTCTGATCGGAGGGGCAACTCCCTAAACACTTGACCACCAGCTGTCCAAAGAAATTAACCAAACTACTAGTTGTATGAAGGCTTAGCTACACAATGAGACCACATCTGAGTTCCCACATGCTGTTAGGAAAAGCTGTAAGGGCAAATAAGGGTTGCAACATGGTTGCAAAACAATGTAGGATATGGGTCCCTTAAGAGTGCTTCTGCCTTATCTGATATCTTTATCAACACCTGAACAGTTTAAGTGGAATTAATTATAAAGAACAAGTGATCAAGAGCACAACCTATGTTTAGTTGATAACAGATCTTAGACTATCTACAAATAATAATATCTCCAAACCACTGCCCGAAATCTACCATGCCAGAAGAGTTTACCCAGCAAACTGAGTGTGAATAAATCATTAATGAAAGGTACTGTAAGTAGTACTTTTATGTTTTACAGATTAAGTGTAAGATTGAAATAATAGGAGAAAAAAGACTTCTCCTAATCCTTTCAAAAGGAAGTTAACAGTGGAGTGGCAACAATGCTGTGTTCAGTATAAACCAGTGCTGGCTTTGAACAGGAGAAGCCCATGCCCACTGTAAAACATGACTGCAAGAACACTTAGGTTTTGAGTAAACCATGAAATCCACAGAGAACAGGCAATGAGAGACTTCTGTCAAAATGGTAAAATACTAAAAATGGATATTGTAATAGAACAATGATTCAAATACTCAAGCAAATCTGTACCAAAATAGCTTTATAGTGGAGAGCACTTTTGGAATAGCTACATTGAGGCCCAGGCCTAAATCCAGTTGAAATCATGCAGGGGCATCTGAAGCTATCAATGAAACAAAGCCCTCAAAGTTCACATAGCCAGTCCAGTTCAGCATGGAAGACTGACTAGAAGTTGCCAACCAGTCAATGCAACATTAATGTAAAAAAAAATTGGCAAAGCAAGAGCTGCACTTGAAGCAAAAACTGCACTTACTCTTGATCGACCAGTTCCAGCATTTTCAGAATTGCACAATTGCACAAATTGTAGCCCAAAAATCATGTAAAGACACGTTTCAAGAAAGACAAAACTGACTTTCTTATACAGCACTATAGGGAAAGCGTAAGTGATTTCTAAGATTGTTTTCTGGCTAGAGGAGAGCTGTCACGTTAACTTTTTGAAATCCACAAGAACTTTTTGGAATTGTCAAAATCCATCTGCAACTTGAGCACCATCATAATGTCTTTCACTGGAAATTCCATGTTGATCTTGGATGTGCTGAAATAACACTGCTGCCTGCACCCCACACATGAAAGTGCTTTTCAACGCTCATGAGGGTCCATAGATCTGAGAATAACGTCTGACTGTTTGCCCTCAGGCTGCCATCGCTATTCCTGTTAAACCAAATGGTTATACTGGTGGTGCAGTCAAATGCAGTGATGTTTGTCAGTATCTCTTGTCAAGACATAGCCTGATTTAAGATTCTTATTAAGTACTTCACAAACTAAATGCATTATGTATCGCTATTGTTTTTTATATCTGAATGAATCTGCCATATAGATTTATACAATTATGAGGTAGTACTAAGTAAGTAGTAAGTCTGTAATCTGCTATGGGTTAAAATTTGACATTTTATTTCCATCAAAACATCAATCACATTTTTGTATATTTTCACCGAACACATTATTGCTTAGGATAATCAGGCAGTTTTACTTTGATTCTTTTAGCATGAGAACAGAAACGTGACACAGCTGCCCTTCAAAACCACATTAATCGATGCTTTGGAAGGCCAAACTGAAAGAAAAGGTTACAAGCATATTTCTTGGGCGGTACACTGCCAAGTGTTGGAGATTTTACGATCACTCGGTGCGCCGTATAAAAAGCTTATTGTTCACTGCTGCTAAATGTCTATGATTTGTCAAAGTGGAATGACAAATGTAATAAACAATTGCCTATGATTTTATTGTTACAGCCAACAAGGCCTCACAGTTTCTATGCACATTGAGGCAACATGAAGAATTTGATTGGGATATTTCTGAGGCAACATTAATAATTTATGTGTAAATTACTGTAAGGAACCACAGAACAATTCACAATTTGATATATTTTAATATATTTCTCAAATAGCCTATATTTCATATGGCAATGCGAAACACACACACACCTTTTTTCTTTTTCTACAAAACTAAAAGCAAACAATAATAGGACAAGATGGTCTACATAAACAATTACACAAAAATAAGAAGACCACAATCACCTTCCAAAATCATTCTGCACCCTGAATTTCTAGTTTTTACACTTGGAACCAACACGCTGAAAATACGTGAGGTAATAGTGAGGTAAAGCAAGATTTTCACACCCTTATGCAGACTTCTTGTGTTGAAGTCTGTTAACCAATGTGAGCATCACAGTAACTGTAATCTTCATGGGAATTTAAAATTGAGCATCAAAATCAAAAAGACAACCTCTGTTGAACATCAAACACAAAAGCCCAACAGCTCAGAGGAAAAAGAATTTAACTGATAAAATATGTAAAGTTTATCAAAAACCTTTGATATCAATAAACAAAAACAAAGAAAATGAAGAAGGACAGATTCTCTGAAATTTGCGGATTGCCTGAGACAAAGTGGCATTCAACCAATATAAATCCAAAATGTTTGGTTAAAAATTCTTGCATTACTCAGTTGGCACTGCAACGCACTAACCTCCAATGACTGGCAAGTAGGGCTGCCCCTGTTGATTATAGCAGTAATCAAGTAAAGTAGAAATTATTTTGACAATCAAGTAACCATGTACACAATTCTTAAAAGCAAACATTTGATTTTTCTTCATATGCGTAACTACAAACATATGTGCATTGCTGAGCTCCTGCTAGTGTGGGTTTCTGCTCTTTCAGTGATGCACACAAAAGCAATCTGAGCAATAGCGCCCCCACAGTGGACTGTGCATGACTGTGTCAGACTGAACATGTCTTTATAACGAACTTCAGGTTCTCTGCTTATTCAAATTGCCAAGTAGATTTACAGAGATGATTGTTTTTTTTACTTAGTACAGGAGGCCCTCGGGTTACAACAGTCTCGACATGCGACATTTCGAGTTTACGATGCTCACTCCCATAAAAACTTTTTAAAAATTGAGACATGAGTGTTTCGGCTTACGCCATTACCGTCGTACTTACAGACTACGTGGGTGAACTAGTTTGGTTGCGTGCAGCGGAAGAATACGCAGTAACATGGCCTATGAGTGAGGGAGCTGGCGTCACCCAGTACGCTTACCTTTTTTTGTGGCTTAGTTGTGTTTTTATGTTCTAGATTATGATTTTACAACTGTGTTAGGATAGGTAAGTGACTTAGGCTAGGGTGTGTTGCGACTTACACCAAAATTTGGGTTACGTCACTGTCGTAGTAACGGAACTGTGTCATAACCCGAGGACCCCCTGTAATCGATTAGAATCAAGTAATCATGACAGCCCTGCTTGCAAGTTGCACTGGCAAAAATGATCATGTCACCAATTAATTACTGAATAGCTCATTTACAAAAATTCACATTATGTACAAAAAATGCACATGCAATATGTGAAGTAATAAATTAATTTTATCTTCTGAAATCCAATCAAATGAAATACCAGAGTATACTCTGGAAAGCAAAATCACAGCATTTTCTTCTTGCAAAAATGTAAATTGGTATATCTTGCAGTGACGCTTTTGAAATAAAACTATAAAAAAGTGAAAACACCAGATGTTTTAACTGGTCTCCCAAAAAACAGAATGTGTATTTACAGACAAACCCTTAAAACCCAGTACTAGGACTCATCCTCCCTTAAGAAATGTGACTATTGCTTTGTCTGTAATCACAAATATATGGATTATTTCAAAAATTGATATTTAAAAAACAATAAAAATATTTTGCATATTTTAGACTCCTATATTACAATGCCTCTACGTTTCCTAGAAACCATTTTTGTCTTGTCCATTATCAAGCATATAAGCAGATACGTTTTACTTTTACAACGAATATCTCAAAACCATTACAAAAAAAGTTAAGAGCTATTCCAGTAGAAGTAAAAGATGTTCTGCAGATGCCAGTGGCATTGTACTTTAGCAGCTTAGGCTTTGCAAATACTAACCTAAATGTGTTCTACCAAACGATACAGATAATGTGCTGTAAACAATTCCAGACTGATATAACTCTCACAGACCAAATAATTATACACAAATATTTAGTCCTTGCTCCTTTCATATTAATGGGAAAATAACTTATACAGATAGGAAAGTGCTGAACAACCATGGCCCTTTAAATACAGAAAAGCTATACATTCATATCTGTGCCTTGTGAGAGGCATTATGAATTTATGAATACATGACAGAATGTGGGAGAAAACACTATGCACACAGTATCACACAAGGCTACAAAATGCAGGAAGGATTAGAAACTTGGTTTCTTATCTTTCAACTTCAAGGCTACTTACTCCAATCAACATTTTGGGTTATTTGACATTTTTTGTGTTTTATGTCAGCTTTTTTTTTTTTTTTACTTAAAATACATATTTTTGCATCAAAGATTTTTGGCAGTACAGGAGTGGTTGTGCACAACGACAACACAAGAAGTTTTTAAGTGTCTTATTCTCTTGGTTTGAACATACATAGGTTAAAAATAGGGGCACCACTCTTCACTGAAGCATATGTACTATTTCCTTACAGATTTTTATCACAATCCCCAAAGTGTTTTTAAGAATATACCACATATCCCACATATCCCCCAAAACATCTGAAGCTCTTTAAAAAAACGGCAGTGTCAATTAATCTGAGATTGTGTTTCAGTGTTACCTTCTGCCAATGTATTTTGGGGTGGACACATTAATTCATTGGAAAGAGTAACAAACCTGTGTCCTGTGGTGACACCTGCTTGGGGCTCAGTTAAAAACAAATTAAAACAAACAAAAACACAGGACAGATCCAAATAAGAGGTCAGCGAGGGCAGCAGTAAAATGTTGACTTTGGCTTCCCACATAAAAATGGACTATAATTTTCAGGAAACCTTAGTCAGAACTTCATTGTATAAATAGAACATTCTATTTTCTATCTTGTCTTATCTTTTTGATCTCACCCTTTTCACTGAAAACAGCATTTAGTATTTGCATCACTAGCTCCAAGTAACTTAATATCATTTTTGAACTGAAAAAAAGTTATTCCATATGGAGAGAAGCCTATGACAATTCTTATTAACAGAACAAAATGTCTGTATCACACATTTATCAAAAAGAGGGAAAACAGTATTATAGCTCAATTGATGTACGTATGTGAAAAAATAGAAAAATAAAACCTATATAATATTTTGGTTCATTTTTTAACGTTCACTACAAATTGACTTAAACAAGCTTTCACTTCAGACTATTTAAAACATTTAATTTTAGACATTAAGACATTTAAATTTGGTTCCTGACAATGTCAAACTGGAAAAAAACAGAATGCAGCCTTAACATTAAAACCACCTGAAAAGATTATGTAGGGTCCCCCTCGTACCGCCAAAACAGCTCTGACCCACTGAGGCATGACTCCACAAAACCTCTGAAGGTGTGCTCTGGTATCTGCACCAAGACTTCAGCAACAGATCCAGATCTAGTCCTGTAAGCTGTGTGGTGAAGCCTTCGTGGATTGGACTAGTATGACTAGCACATCCCACAGATGCTAGATCAGACAGAGATCTGTGGAACTGGGACCTTGTTCCTCAAACCTGCTAAAGAGGTCACTATCATTAGGGAATACCATTGCCAGGAAGGGGTGAATTTGGGTCTGCTGTAATGTTTAGGTAGGTGGTATGTGTCAAAGTAACCTCCACATTAGTAATGAACTGAGAAATAAGTGAAAAATAACTTACAGAAACATGTCAGGTCGGGTTCGGGTACACTGTGTGTGCGGGTTTTTTTCTATCATAGCCAGCACAAACTTTTTCAGCAATATGTGCTAAAGTAGCTCTTTGGGAAGACTGGACCAGATAGGCTCGCCTTCGCTCCCCACGCATATCAATGACTCTTGTTTGACCATGACCCTGTTGTCAGTTCACTGGTTGTCCTTTGTTGGACCACCTTTGGCAGGTACTAACTCAGAGTCACTCAGATTCTTACGCTTACCCAGTTTTCCTACTTCCAACACATCAATTTCAAGAACATATTGCTTTTCCATCCTATTTTCTACATAGAACACTTGCTGCCTAACATGTCCTACACCTTGAGAGGTGCCATTTTAACAAGACAATCAAACGTTATTCACTTAACCTGTCAGTGGTTTTAATGTTATGGCTTATCGGTGTATGTTTTAATTAATGGACAGTCACAAGCTGGATAAGTCTGAACAACAAATGCTTTAAAGCTTGTGAAAAGTAGAAATTAGATTTCAGCGTATCTTAAGAAAACAGGTTCTCCTGGAAGAGAGGTTGATGGAGGGATGTTGTAATAAAGCCTGTAATGACTGTACAGTTTTTGCTAATTCTGGAAAAATAAGGGGGAGGGACATTTTAGTATTTCACCCAAAATGTTAGCACTCAAAATGAATAAATTTGTCCAACTAAATGAAACACCTCAAATTAAGTATTGTTATGTGGAGTAAAAAAAAAAAATCCTAGACACACTCTTGCACATCAGTGTGATGAGCCTGACAGTTTTACTTCCGGGCCCAGCAAATGCTTTTTTAATTAAGTCTACTCAGGAAAGAAAAGTGCTATCCACCCCAAGACTGGGAATATGAGTTTTGAAACAAACACACAAACACCTGCATAATAATCTCACAGGAACTAGCCTTCAGGCCACAGCGATGGAGGTCTAGGAGGTTTCCCGCAGCGCTGGCTGCATGGCTGTGCGCAATGCTGAGAGAAGACTCTGAGGAGTTGCTGCTATGTGCTCTCTGCGAGTCGTATCTTCTCTTCCTCTGGGACACCTGTGAGTAAAACAATACTCCGCATATCAATATAAGATTCTGACTCCCTTATTCCTAACAGACCAGTTGTCCCACCAGAGGAACGGAATTCCATGTTGTTTAGACATATTGACATAGCTTATCCATCATAATTTCTACACAGAGCTATTTTCAACCACCATTCTTGTTGGTATAAAGTAGTACGTAAAGACGTACAGTATAAAGTGCTGACTTAAACATGTTGTGAATCTTTGGCTCTACAGGATTGTGTATTGCCTAATTCTTATATTCTGCCGTACAGAACTGTTTACTGAGTGGCATTTCTCATTAGCTACAGCTGTGCTAAATGTAGGGATAAAGCAATATTAACCGATGCCAATGTCCAAAGTGTCAACATGTTCAAATAGCTATTCAAAAAGCTCTAAATGTAGGTCTGAAAAGGTTAATGTCTAATGATACCTTCAAAGTTCAACTGTCGACAGCCTATGCAGTAATAAGCTGTACAGCATGCTGCAAAGAGCCAGACTGTTTTGGTTAAAATGCACCTGCAAGATTACCAGTTTATAAGCACAGTGCAATTACATACATATTATTTCTTCCACACTGGGATGAAAGTGATATTTTATGACAAAGTACAAAGTCAGCAGTTGGCAGTATTAGAATACACTACTTCAGACACTAGTGGGCAGACTTTATCCTACAAAATAGCGTCCACATGAGCAGTCCTAAAGAGCATGAGTGTTATGTTACAGGAATTACCTGAAGCACCAGCAGTAGCAGCAGTTGTAAGGGGGTCGCGAGAGTCGTCCTCATCACTGGACCGGCTTGCCTCACCCTCTGGGAGTGTTGTCTGAGGCTCCAGCTCCTGCTCGGTATGACTCCGCAGGGCCAGAATGCGGTGATGCAGAGCTGCAAACAGCTGCCCTGTGTCCTTAGAGCTAGCCTGAGAAAGAAAAAAAGCAAAAGTTAAAGCAGGACACAGCTGACAACCTCTCAGACACTTTTTCTAAGGCTTTCTATGGCAGCAAGATAACTAACCCTACCACAGTGTACCTGATCAACTAAAATTGTCATTTTACTTATTTACTTTCTTTCTTTACCTATGTACAGACTTATTCATTTACTTTTTACAGCCAAGTTATTGATTAAGTCTGTCTTACTGATATAAGGAAGACTTTGATTCCCTGGTCCTCTGTGTCCATGGCAGTAATGCGAATGCTCTTCTCACTGGCTTTGTCCACCTGCATCTGAGCCCACAGTTTTGTGTTCAGAATCAGACGTAGGCTTCCTTGAGTTCGCATCACTGAAATATAATAAGAATGTAAATATAAATCATCATTTACCTGAATGTAAACTACGAGAGGAACTTGGATTGCTCCTGTGTATGAAAGCATAAATGAAAAATGCAAGTGTAAGGTCAAGCACATACTGGGTGACTAGGAAGCCTAAGCTGTACACAAAAGGTAATACTCTAACAATTATTCCTAGAGAAGCTTAAATTATGTCTCAAATTATATGCTATTTTCCAAAGCCCTTTTTTAAAAAGGTTAGACACACTTCTGCCAGCGCTCAGTATGCAGTTCACGTGCATTACCCAGTCTGGACTGAAGAGTTCCATTGTGGACGTCAGTGGACGACATATCATTAAGCCTCAGGAGCCCGCATCCCCTCTCAACCCACGACTGTGAGCTCTTCTCAAAGACAAACAGCTTGCACTGCATCTACAGAAGAAAAGAGTGTTTAGAACTTTAATATAAACCTCCGTTTGCTTTCGGTATCATATGGAAGTCTGAACACCTGAAGCGAAAAGTATGGACAAACTAGAAATGAAAAAGATATAAAGATCTGCAGTTATTTTGTTTTTTTTATGAAAGACTTGATGCAAATTTGATTTAAATTCATTTGTATAGTGTTTTTATGGTTTAAAAACCAATGTGAATTATTACAGTGAACTTCCATTTTTAATACTAACTCTAACTTGTATCTATCTCTTTCCTTTTAAATATAAAAATCAAATGGATACAATGTACACAAAGCCATTGAGAGTGATCTGATGTCTCATTTCTAGTTACAGAGTCAGAACTGTTCAAAGTGCTGGTGACAGGAACCAGATATCTGAAAATGCCTAGTTTAATGCCTAGTTTGAAAAATCTGTGAAATTCCTCTTTTAAAAATCACACCATTGGCTCAGGCAAGTATTCAGCAGTGCCTCTGACAACTCTTCAAGTAAACCTTCTTGTAGTGATTCCAAGATCTGTCACAGGTAGGGTCAGGTGCCAGCAATCTGACATAAAATGACCTAATAGTGCCTGAAAAAAGGACTTGTTCTTACCTGTAAAACATTGCTTTCCGACTCTTCTCCAGTCCTCACCTCCACTTTCTCCAGCAAGCACTTCTTGGCAGTAGCTTTTGTGTATGCAGCTGCTGACTCCTCCAAAGACTCTGCTGAGTTAGCATCTACAATACACGCACGCACGCACACACACACACACACACACACACACACAAATATATATACACACACACATGCAATTCCTTAGCACTTCATTCTAGCTTTGGAACCTGAAACTGTTTGGTTTTAACAGAATAACCTTTTGAAACCATCTCAGACTTTGCTAAAGTTCATAATAAATGAATGGTCTGGAATCAGTGGCATATTTTATTATGTTCTGGTATTCTGGTTTTCCAAGGCAGTTCAATTGTCAAGGTATGAATGCATAAAGCTGTATGTTTTACCAGGTTTAGTGGGAGGTTAAAAAAGCTCTGGAAAGTACAACTGGCACCTGATTGGGAAAAAATTTTAACAGACAAAATTGCAGTGGATGAATTTCCCTTTTGTGAACATTTACAATAATGAGACCACTTTCCCTCTCCGATTACGCTTACATTTGTACAGCATACCTTTTTCAGAATTGACATCTTGCGACGAGCAGGGTTCACTATCCGGACACTCCACTTCAGAGTCCACGTTGCCCTCTGCTGTTGCTTTGCTGAATTTCAGTGGGCTCTAAAACCAACAGACTGCTCAACACCGTGCCTCAGCAAGACTTGACTAAGGTTAGCTGAGGCAAGACCACTGAGATGAAGAAAAAAGTTTGTCATCTTACCAAAACACGATCCGACATGTTCTGTCCAAAAACAAACTTTGCATGAGCGTCGCTACAGTCATCACCTTTCTGCAGGCTTGAAAAAAAGGCATCTGTGAACATTCTGCTTGAAGAGACATGGTGTAAAAAAGCTTATTCAAGAAGGCCAACATTTCAGGTGAATAACCTTGTGTTGTTGATGTACTGTAAGAAATAATTTGTCTCGTCTGACTGAGATACATTAGGTCTGTAATCACTTTTCTTGTTATCTGACGCTTCACAACCTTCATCCACCTGCAGACAAAAAGGAAAAGGTGTTTGATAATGCTTTTATATGATACAACTGAACAAAAAGCAAGCAAATATAATTTATAATTGAATTCCAAATTCAAAGAGAATCTACAAACCTTAATTCTGTCCTTGATATTTTGTCCAAATACAAACGACGACTCCAGCAGTGGAACTTTTTCTTTAGTTTTGTCCCCATATTTTTGGAATTCATCCTTAATATCTTTTGTCACCTTTAAAAATGTATATAATATATATTATTACACAAGAACCATTTTTTTTTATTATTGCACTGCAGACTTCTGTTTTAACTGTTGTGTGCCCACCGATAACTTCTCACTCAGACGTGTGTTGCCATCAGAGTTCACAGAGTTCTTCTCTGCCCCTAGCTGTGCTTCTGATGACTTGTTCACTCCATTCGTACTGCTGTCAGGATCTTGAATTTGACATAGAAAGAACATTAAAGGAATGTTCCACACTCAGCTCTCATGTGGTTAACAGTTTTTATTTTCAACTCCTACTTACATAGAAATTGGTGAATCTATTTCAACTCATAATAATATTAATACACTATTAAAAATGACTAATCTGAAGGGTGTATTATTTTATGTACACTTACTGACTGAACTGAAAGATGTAGAGGAAGGCGCCTGAAGCATAGCTGGACGAAGCACGCTGCGCTGCTGCTCCTTGGGTTTCTGACTTGGTACTCCTAAATCGAACACCATACAGTCAAACTGCCTGATTACACCAAGTTTGCTATTCATTTTAATTCCAAATTGGAGGAGACACACTGCTTATAACACCCGACCCATCATAAATGTTTTTATATTATTTTTATTAGTGCTAAGGATACATCAGATTAGGAATGTGTGGTCATTCAATATGCAAAACACATCAACACTTTACTATAACTGTATTTGAACAAACATGCTAAACTATTAAACTCCCTCCATTCATAATTACAATGCAGCATCATGACAGTGTTGTAACTTACTTTCTTTATTAACTTGATACACATGAATTTTATATAAAACTGCTCATTAATCTCAACCTGGGTACCACTACATGCTATTCAATACCACTTAAATAATACAAAACTAGCTGTTAAATACAACGTTTGTTCAAGTCTAATAAGATGCTGATTTGGTTAACCAAGAAAATGGAATCATCTGACTGATTTTCTGCATGTTAAATTTTGAGCGCCACTGTAGCACTAGTATTGCCACTTACCAGCACTTGGCGCCTGCCCGTGTATTAATGTTGGCGGCCTCAAACGAAAACCCACAACCTTCTCTTCTGTCCAAAAGAACACACGTATTCCAGTTAAATAACTTACAAACTAGACTAGTTGTACAAAAATAAATGCATAGTTAAAGTATAGCGCTAGTGTACAACACTTAATGTGCACAATATAATAACATTTCATGTGTGTGCTATAGTGTAAAGGTTTAGTTGTATTTAGGTTTAACGTTTAGGTCTTACCAGGCTCCGAATCAGAATTCGGGGTTGGGGACTGGCAGATACTGGATGGCATGAAAACATTATTCTTAGACACTGTAAGAGTAAAAAAAAAAAAAAAACATTAAAATTAAAGCCACCAAACGCTTTAACAAGGTTCTAAAATGAACAAAAAGCCAAAAAACACAATTTCTCCATTACCAGAGTTAGAGGGTGGGAAGGGTGTGAATGATAACGACTCTCTCTTAGTAGGAGGACAGTAGCTGCTATCATCACGATCAGAATCTGGAAAACATGGGTTCAATTGATTTTAAATTACAAATAAAACTTTTATTTTATATGCACATTTTAATTTAGTTCTTCTTTTGCCACCCTGCATTCTCTATTTCATTCTTTTTCCCAACTTTTCAATCTCTTAAAAGAAAAAGAAGAACCTAATTTACATAAGATTCCACTTCATTTAATATTTGTTAGCTAAATTAGTACTAGGTCTAGCTCTGGGGGTCTAGCTCTGGTTGCTAAAATACAGAGAAAAAAATTCAACTCCTAACAAGTTTTGGCTGTGGGAAATTGGAAACTGGAAAGCTGTGTAAAACTATCCTTTTAATGTTATATATTGCCAGTTCACGCCCTCTGATTGAATCTCACCCATCTCATGGTCTGGAAGTGTGAAAGCAATCACATGTTTCAACTGAGTCACACAAAGCCAACCACCACATCTTTACAAACTACTGTTCAAGGAACATTATAGAAATTAAGGAGGTAGATATACACCACCATTGTAAATCAGCAGAAAATCCAACCTCTATTAGTTGTCAACAGACAACAACTGAGAAATGTCTCCACATAATATAACAATGTAAAAACAGCAAAATCATAACTGAAAGCAAAAGGTATGTCAGAAACATTCTGCAAGATCCCTGAATACGTTGTTTTTCAGAAATGTTGACATCACTGACTCAAACATTACCTTCATCTTCTGCACCAGATCCATCTGCTGACCTCTGAGGACAGAGCGAGAGAGCTAACATTAAAGTTCAGTATTGTGCATGATCTATTTTGGACAGCTATCACAGCTGCTCTATATCATCACTGTTGGAACAAAACATCATATCTCCTTTAACATACCATTACAGGAGAGGAAAAAACCTTTCTAGCCACTAACATAAATTAATGTAACAAGAATTTACCACTTTGGCCCTCTGCTTTTGGTGCATTCGTCATGAAATTTTGACAACATATAAATGGCAGCTTACATTTTGAAATTATGTAAATAATAATGATAATCAAGAGGTCTTGTTCTGGCAGTGATGACATGCTACTAAACTAATAAAAACATACCTTTTGTGCTCTGTCTTTCTGAAACACAAACACTGGAGCAGCTATAGCTGGTTTATCTGCAAAAGAAATGTGAGTAAACCATTGTGCAGGATACATATTTAATATATGCATGCACATTAAACCCATCTAGAACAAAAAGATATTTCCTTCATTGGTACATAACTATAACAACTGACCAACAATAACTTATGTCATCCACTTATGAAACCTGTAATTCGTATAACAAGAAACATCAATGATGACATTTCGAGCATGTGTTTTGGTTTAATATATTTTACAGACAGCCTAACTACCATCTCGGTGTAGGCCTACATTTTAAAAAAAAAAACCCACATGAAAGAAAATAATTGGCTGATTGACTACCCTGTTTTGCACCTCATTCAAAAACAGGTGGGGCTGAAACATGCAATAAGAAATGTCTTCATGCAGACACGTGAACAGACAGGGAGGGCTTTAGTCCCTGGTCTCTTGCTCTCAGACTGTATAAGTGCTCCCTTAGTCTATGCGTGTAATAATAAGTGTTTTATATGGCCATTGTTCAAGATCTGTTTCAGTTTAGCCTCCCTCCGAGGTTAACACTACATTTAGTTTCCTCTGAAACATGATTGCACTGTCTCCCTTGATCAAAAGTGTTTGCAGTAAGTTGAAAATTAAATTAATGACATTCAGGTTTTCCTTTTTCCCCCCATCAAGGCCTGCCCGAACAATATCGAGGCCTGTGTTCATGGCTGTAACATCGCAACCATGATGAATTCCAAATGGGCCGTTATATAAATATTTTTAGGAG
>JBBPCZ010000040.1:14642321-14691982 GCA_037974445.1 Brycinus macrolepidotus | reverse complement strand
TATATATGTATATATATAGCCATATAGCTTTGTTTACTTTTGGATTACTTTGGATCACATTTTCTGGTGCTTTTAAATTATTTCTCTTTTAAAGGGTAGAAATTCCAATAAACCAACACATGAGCATACAAACATATTGTTTTGTTCTCAAAATATATTATATAATCTAAAGAACATTCATTAAAAATGTATTTTTGGCCATTTTCAAATGCATTTGATGAATATACTTTACACATATTTCTTTTCCATGTGAGAAAGCATAAGAAAAACAATGTCAGCAACATAACTGACTTATTACAAGCCTGCATTGTTTTAATAAACAGTTCAGTCTCAGTCTCACAGCTGAAATGATCAAATCTGAGCAGAGTTATATATGGAAATATTTCAAACAGTCCTGCACAGTGTGAACTCAACACTACAGCGTAAACTGTGTAGGTTAACGTTTTGACTGTCCACTGATGGTGTCATATCACATACGCCTAAAACTTTTAAAACTCCCAAAACTCCTAAAACTCCTAAAGTTCTCCACAAGGAGCAGCTATGTGTAAGGTCTGGGTTTCGGCCACTAGAGGCCGCCATTGGTTTTGTTTTGCTTTGCTTATGTTGCGCTTCTCATCAGGAGTCTACAACCCAGTTGTTCGTAGTAAAACCATTAGCTGGGTTGCTAGGCACCTGATGAGAAGCAACAGGTGAGTTATGTTATGTTGAGGTTCAAAAGCACCGCCGTCACAGAGGTACGGTGTGTGGTCACCAAAATCCAATAGGCTTCTAAGAGTTTTTGCTATGCATGTTTGGGGTTTGTATAGTTCATGTCAATGTATGCTCCTGCCTATGTGTCTGGTTCAGTCAAGCTGAAGTTCCATTGATATTGCTGGAGTGCTTTTCTACTAAGGACTGTTTCTCTAGTGGCCGTAGAGGATCTCCCTCGCTCGAGCCACGCTCGGGCTGGACTGAAAAGTGCTTCACGTGCTTGGGCTGGACTGTCACAGTGTTGGCTACCAGTGTGAGTCCCTGTTCACGCTGCTGACTCCCTTCCCTTCGGTGCTGAGCTTTGTTGTATGACTGTTATGTTTGAGATCCTTTGTTAGGGCTATGTAATGTTAGGATATGCTATGGGTTATGCTATGTGCTAAGCTATCTGTTATGTAAAGTGCTAAGCTATGCTAAATGCTAGCTAAGCTAACGGCTAAGCTAAGTGCTAAGCTAACTACTATGCTATGAGTTAAGCTCTAGGTTAAGGTTATGTGCTAAGCTAAGTGCTACGGGTTAGCCTTTTTGTTTACACTCCATGTTCTGCTTTGAGCTCTCCGAGCTTTTCTCTTTTGCTTGATTTCATCAAAGTTATTATACGAGAAGTTCCCTGCAGTCCGTCCTCCCTCTACACCCCGACATGACATTATGTTTACATTCACAAACGATGTATATAAAGCAAAAAAAAATGCAATTCTAGTCTAGGCTGACTAGCTCAACTGCAGGGCTAATATTACACCTGGATCCTACTGTAACAGACTTTTAGCTAAGAGGCTCTTTCAGCAATATTCAATATTAGAAGCTGCAATATAAAGCAAACTTCACTTACCTGTGAACCTGATGACCACAAAGTCGCAGGTTCAAACCCCACTTTCTACCATTGTATCCTTGAGCAAGACACTTAACCCTCAGTGTCTCCAGGGGGACTGTCCCTGTAACTAATGATTGTAAGTCGCTCTGGATAAGGGCGTCTGCCAAATGCCACTTTACTTTACATTATTTTCTGCTGTAAAACTGCAGCATATAAAGACTTTTACATGAATATCTTATAGGCCTCAGATATCTATTTTAGTGCTAAAGCAGTGATAAGACGTGTCAACCTTATTTTTTTGTCTGATCACTGTATTTGAGATTATGGCTGAAATGTTCTTCGGAACAGAAGTGCTGGTCATTAAGTTTTCTGTTCTATTAACTGTTAAATGCTTCTGAGACGCAGGAACAACATGCAGCAGTCACTAAGGAGTGAAGTGGATATGGCTTTATCGTTGCTGCTTGAAAAACTTTACGTTATCACATTAATACATGGCCACTGGTATATTCAGTCCCCACTAGCTGAACAGGTCAGCAGAAAGACAACTGGCTACCACATAAGGACAGATCTTGACTTCAAGCCTTTATAGATAGAGTTACTTCAAAATGGAAGCATAGATTGTACAGAATATGTTACTTGCAGGCATGTTATGAGCTTCAAATGTCAGTATTTGTAGTGATATTGCAGTGATGGATTTAGGACTTACAGAAGACCTAAAGTGACATTTCTCTCTAGGTCCCACTGAAATCAAAACAAGACTGGCTGACTGGACTGTCACTTCCTAATTCTGATGGTGGTTAAACTGTCATAGTAGGCCTTGTGAAGTCCTAATCAAAGAGAGTGATCAATATATCTATCTAGATCCAATAAAGCCAAAAAAAGTGTTTCGATAACAATGTAAACAATGTAATTTTATTGTTTTGAACCAAACCAAATAATGAAACCAGAGCAGCACTGGACAACTTGAATACAACCTGATTCTACTGAATACAAATCAAGTAAAAACTGCAGACATTTTTAGATTTTTTTTCAGTTCCCAGACATCATTAGATCTTAGAAGGCCCTGGTTTTTCCGCTCTGGCATAAATGCAGCGTATATATATATATATATCTCAGACATAATTAAACGGAAATCAAATGTTAATTTTGTGCAAGACACATCCTAAATACTTAAATATAAATTGATCTCAAAAAGAAACAAAGAATTAATGAAAGCTTGGTTCAGTTTTATTTCATGAGATTAAGCTGTAACAACACAGCATAGTATTTAAATAATACAAAAATAAAAACTGTCAAGCTTCCCGCTGATTGGTCATAAAAATCATCTTGTAAAATAAAATCATACGTTGTCAACAAAATATAACTAGCTATAGATAAAATAAAATTAAATGCATTTCTACAGAACATCACACTGCATGGCCACACACTAGGACAGTTTTCAAAAGTTAAGTGAAAATGGCTTTCTTAATGCAAATAAAAATGAACATCATGACGTCAGCAAACCTGATATTATGTACATGTCCCTGAGAGGTATCAGCAAATGCACACAAAGTGTCAAGATGTAAAAGCTGAAGTGTAAAAGCAGTGAGAATGCTCTTAAACTGTGCCAAGCTGCTATTTATAAAACCTCCACCCCAAATTTATCTCAAGGGCAAGACTTGGCAAACTGACACATTAGCTGATTGCCACAAAATGACTGTTCACTAATTTGTACTGAAGGACAATCACAGCCATTAATCCTTTGCGTCAGTCACTGTAAGCCTATAGTCCCGGACATGCTAAGCAGCATGACGTCTTTATTAACTCAAGACCGCACCACAACTAAACTACCTTCACTTTAACTTGGTGGAAATTTTATTAAGGGATTGCATGTTCTGCAAATATAGTGGTGTAATATAAAGTTCTGTTTCAACAACATACAAGCTTCCAGCTGACAGAAAAGACACAAGATATGAAGATCCGCTCGAAACAAATTATTAAATGTAGCAAGGTGTGTGAAAGCTCTGCTGTTAGTCATTAAAGAGCAGGCCAGGTTTGAAGCTTTGGTCTTTAGATCTTTCATGTCATCAGTTGCTCCTGAAGTTTGCTTTATTATAGAACATTGGTCATAACCATTTCCAGGTCTGCCCTGTTAGAGAACAGAAGTTGTCTTTTTGTGCATGAAATTCAAAGTAATATTTAACTGCTATACATAACTGCTTCTAGCTCTCTGTCTTATCTTTTCTCCTCTTGCTGCAGTGTGCATGTTTATGACAAAAGAATTTCCCTCGGGATAAATAAAGTTCTTTCTTATCTTATCTTATCTCTTATCTTACATAATAGATCATTTCATCATCATAAGACTCCTAATTAGTTACAGTTGTCCTACTGAATTAGGACTGAAGGCCCAGAGCTTATGAGTCAGGAAAATATTTGATTCTTTGTTGCTAACTTTATGAACTTGGCATAAATGTGTTTTCTGTGTGCTTTCTATGCATAATACAAGTGAATCATCTACTTAAGTGGCTCCCAGTATTTTAGCTGTCCTTCAAATTGTGGTGATTTTCCTGCTCTAATACCTGATCCTAATAAGTACCTAATTAAGAAGCTTAATTAACAAGTGGACACGTAAGCAGGAGAAATGCTAATGTGCTAGATATATATACTCCAGCATATAGGTAGCATTTAGAGACTAGCTGGACTTCCTACTGGCCAGAAACTGCTTTATCCATTACCTTATTATCCATTAGAATTAAACAGACTGTTTTTTTGCACTGTGCCTTTGAGACGGATATAAGTAAATGAACTCTGTTCTCCTCTGCAACATGTCTTTGGATGCAACATCAGTAATGCAGTGGTCTAAGTGTTTGTTCCTATTAGCAGACTCAGTACAAGTGTCTGTGTATACATGTGTACAAATACATGTAGTTGCACCACCCTCACAGAAAGTCAAACTCTGTCTATACTCCAGAACCAGGTTTTAAAACACTCAAAAATCACATTAAAATCAATGCATTGTTGGCTACTTACTGGTAGGGCCTGCTTATTCATTACATGTCAGATCATTAACAGAGATCATTAAAAGAGTGAATTGTTGTTGATATATTGATCATAGGTATCAGATCATGTTTACCAGAATGGTGTGCTATTATACTGGCCTGTGATTTGTCACAACATGGGTAATGTTGAATTTGCCCAAGTTTACCACAGTTATTTAAGTCCCTGTCAGCAACCTCCTTTTGTTAACCTCAGAAATTCCTGAGTATAAGAGGACCATCCAAATGCATAGTACTTTAGTGGAGCCCAGAAGCCAGTCTTTATAGCACAGTGCAAACAGCAGACGGGTCATGTTTGCTGTCCCAATGCTTGCTGTCCTGGAAGTCCTCAGGATATAGAGCAGAATATCCCACCGCCTCCACTGATCTCCGCTTCTGAATACTGTGGAGCAGAATGCGGTACGTTCCTGTGATGGGACTGCGCAAGTCCGTGCAAGTGTTGTTCTGCAGGTGTGTGCTGCTAATTCCCAAGTCCTTGAGCGCTGCAGTCACTTCCTGTTCTTCTGCGCACAGGTTGTGGGAGGGTTCCGCCAAGTGGTTAGGTGTCAGGCTGAGGGCTGGGTAAGGCTTGGGGTACTCGATGCCCATCAACCAGGAGCAGGTCATCAGCTGGGAAATACTGCTGCGGTCGGGAGGCACAGGCCTCAGCATGCCTTTGATGGCCTGCTGACATGGCTCAGGCACATGCTGGGGGATGCTGTAAGACCCCTGCAGGATGCAGCGCTTCAGCCGTCCCAGGTTGTCAGCATGGAACGGCATGGTTGCGGTCACCATAAAGTACAGCAGAACGCCCAGGGCCCAGATGTCCACATAAGAGCCAGTGTAACTCTTCTCCTTGAACAGCTCGGGTGCCGCATAAGGAGGAGAGCCGCAGAACGTGGTCAGGACATCCCCTGGCCCACTGACCGTACTGAAGCCAAAGTCACCCACTTTGATGCAGTTGCTGGTAGTGTAGAAGATGTTTTCGGCTTTCAGATCACGATGGACAATGCTGCTGTCGTGCTGGAATGGTAACAAGAGAAAGTTACATGCCTAGGAATCATCCAATCATTAGAACACTACATTAAAAAAATGTGTAAATTGGCCGTTTTTGTCACGCATGAACTCACTACAGCACACAATGTGAACAGTGTGAAATTGTTCTGTGCATTTAACACATTCACCCAGGTGAAGCAGTGGGCAGCTGACGATGCAGCGCCCGGGGAGCAGTGACTGGGGATGGCACCTTGGTCAAGGGTACCTCAGTGGTGCCACTGGCTGTCCTGGGATTTGAACCCACAACCTTCCGATAACAGGGGCAACTCCCTAACCACCAGGCCACCAGCGACGCCAAATGTCTAATTGCAGGTTTTGGTGCCCTCAATGGATTTGACCAAAAGTTCATTACCCTACTTTCCTGACATTCACCTACATCTCAGTTAAGGATTTCTGGTCGGCCATATGTTTTGCACTGGAGCCACTTGCCTACATAGCCAAGAAGTAATGCAAGCTTATACCCCATTAATAAGCATCATGTCTAAATTATTACACACTTGCCTCAAATTGTGTCAGTTAAGTAATCTCAAATAGACTTTTATGTGTTTTATGTGTTCGTGTTCTTTGACAGTGTGTGACATTCCATTATCTGTAAAAATGGATCAAATGCATGGCTGAATAGCTAAAACTGGTGGTAGCAGCCACCTTTAAAGAGACATTCTCTTAAAAATAAAACTAGTATTTAAGAGTTTCTGAAAATATATAAGTATTCGATGGTGCAGCACTGTAACCCTTAACTTCATTATTTTTGACAGAATTTTGTGTTTTTTACATTTTCATACATCAGTTTTCTTTGACTACAGTACCCAGTATACGCTGAGCAAATGTTGCAAACAACCATCGGAAATCTCACACACAGTGATAAAGAAATGCACTGATTAGACTAATAAATACAGACATGATATTTGGCTTCCTAACAGTAAAGTTTTCTGGGTTCTGGCTACCTGGCTTTCTTCTGCAGCCTTTTGCAAGCTAGCAGAAAAATTCAAAAAGCCTGCTCTAATGTGTCCACCTAATGTAGGCACCTTCAAAAAACATTAGCTGAAGGGGGGTTTCCTTAAGGCTTTTGTGGCACCATTATAGGGGTGAGGTAGGTATGAGTACAAGAGATGGTAGCAATAGTTTCATTTTTCCTCTACACGTGATCTGAGACGGTTTGAAGCAGTTGATGATTCTGGTACACTGCTTGGCATGACACTATTTGGTTTTGCATTGCTCATTAGCTGTACTGCTAACTGTAACTGCACTTCTCTCACCATGTATTTGAGTGCAGAGATGATTTGGGCGAAGATGAGCTTGCTCTCCAAGTCTGGCAGTCGCCCTCTGGTGCTGATGCGTGAGAAGAGGTCTCCCCCACTGCCGTATTCCATGGCCAGGTACAAGTGCTTACTTGTTTCTACCACCTCATAGAGACGCACAATATTAGGATGCGACAGTCTTTCCATGCAAGAGATTTCGGAAGCAAATAAAGTCTGTGTCTTCTTGTCCAGGCGCATTTTATTAAGAATCTTGACTGCAACACGCTCTGAGGAGAAAGGAGGGGGGGAGGCAGCATTAGCAGAGAGAACAAGTGAGTGTATTATACAAAGGTATGGTAGAGGGGGTTAGGGGAGGGGGACGAGACCAATTTAACTGGAATCTTCTCCAAGTTTTAATATAAAGTTCAGCAAAACTATGTGCCTAATAGGGGTTTGTCGTCAAGGACCCCCGCATTCCTTCAGTTTTCCTCCAGGCGTCTACATCTACAGTGCCTCCAAACAGATTAAAGAGATGTAGAAAACATGTTTGCATTCACAAAGGGGGTCCTGCAAATCTGACTGGATTACAAAGTGCTTATGTGAGCAGATCACCTCTGGTCATAGGCATGTGCAGTTGTTGTTAAATTTTACTGAATACTGTTGGGGCCTGTGTGGCTGAAACCAGATGGAAGGTCTGCTAAAATCCAGAATTGGGCGTTTTAGCAGAAAATATCTCCAACAGATCCAGCAGTGACTCATCTTGTTAATTAACTTCATTTAGTTCAGTCAAGTATGTTGAAAGCAGGGAAAATACAAAAAAATGTGCATTGGAGTGGTCCTTTGTGGGGCAGCAGGATGCCTATAACTTTCTTACCAGAAAGATCCAGGCTGAAAACAAAACATTCAGTGTTGTTCAGATAAATGTGAGGCAACGGAGTGCATAGATTTTTGCATGGGGTACAGTGTATTAACTTTCACTGCTTATGCAAAAGCATTAAATTGCATGGGAAGAGCCATAGGTTCCCACTGAGTTAAATCTAGTTACCAGCTGGATTTAGTGCATTAAGAATGAGAGGATAAATCAAGTCCCTTATATACAGAATTACTTTGTTAGAACAGAAACCAGATTTCTCAGGTGTTACACTTTTTACAGTATAAAATTCCACAATTCTTACCTTTTGTTAAGGCATGAACGCCAAGTTTGACTTGTGAGAAATTGCCGGTGCCTATTTCCCCTCTGAGCTCATAGAAGGCAACCCTTTTGCCCAAAATGACGTCACTGACGACTCGTTCATTGTGGGACATGTCATAGACGACCCTCTCAAGTGGCGTCTGCTTCATTCTTTGCTCTGCTGTTAAAGCTGGTGCTCTGGGTGCCGGCAGTACAGGTCTGGTGGTTTTGACGACTGTTTCGTTGTTTGTTTTTTTATCCGCATGCCGTTTTGGCCAGACCTTGTGAAATTTGGTACCTGAGCAAGGAGGAGAATAAGGTCAGTAATAGTCAATGAGAGTCTGCATTTTTCACTCTAATCTCTATCTGCCACATCTGTAACAGAGGCTCAGTAATTTCAGTGCATTTCATTTTATGTGCTAAAGCACCTGCACATTAGGTTCTACACTACATAGACAAATGTACTGGGACACACCTGTTTTTCAGGGTTTGAGCTAGGCCCATTACTTCCAGTGAAGGGTAATCTTAATGCATCAGCATACCAAGACATTTTGGACAACGCCATGCTTCCAACTTTGTGGGACAGTTTGGGGAAGAACCTTTTCTATTCCAGCGTGACTGTGTCCCAGTGCACAAAGCAAGCTCCATAAAGACATGGTCAGATGAGTTCAGTGTGGAAGAACTTGACTGGCCCGCACAGAGCCCTGACCTCAACCCCATCCAACCCCTTTGGGTACCTTGGGCACAAATTCCCACAGAAACACTCCAACATCTTGTAGAAAGCCTTCCTAGAAGAGTGGAAGCTGTCATAGCTGCAAAGGGGGGATCAACTCCATATTAAAGTCTATGTATTTGAATGCAATGTCATTGAAGTCCCTGTTGGTGTAACGGTCAGGCATCCCAATACTTTTGTCCTTATAGTGTATTATAAGTGTATTTAGAGCCATTGGATTTCCAAAGACACTGTCAATGGTAATCCTATACTACAGATCCTGTACATACAGATTAGGTCAAATAACTCCTGGATTACTCTGTTACACATTTAAATTATAGCATATGGAGAAATTACAGCAAGGGCAAAACCAACGCTATTATTCATGGGTCAGACTAGTTATACGATGGTCAGTGATTGAGAACATCAGAGAAGACAAATGTGAATGAATGTGCTCAGACAGTATTAGCTGTACTGAAGCATGAGGACAACCAAGCTTAACGCTGCCTGTCACTAAGTCAAGTAATCCTGTACATGCCAGTCATACGTATTCAGGTGGAAACACTTTAAATATGTGTCTTGGTAAATCTACCGACTATCCATTCATTTATATGTAATGTCACAGGGTTCATTACATGGCCTTTATCTTTAAATGACTTATTTCTGGAGTTTCAAGTGGAACAACTATGATGGGATTAGCCTCTATCAGTCTTTCCCCACACTTAAAGTCCTGCATCAGTGCCAAATGTTTGAGGTCACAAGAACAGCAGACTTCCGCGAGCAGTGTCCACCCTTTTGGAGGCCTAATTCAATTAGTGGTCTTTATTTAACACTGAGAGCAAAAGAGGCTTCTTTGAATACAGTTTGACCATTTTCTCACATTAGGTTATTCACACTTGTTAAAGAGAAAAAAATGGCTCGCTTTCTATTCTATTCTACTCTATTCTATTCTGTGTTGTGCTGTATTAGGTGATTCTGTTCAATTCTATTCTAATCTGTTCTATTCTCAAATTTTGAATTCATGTGGAAATATGAAATGAAGTATTTTAAGTGCAATAAGTGTAAACATTTTAGGTAATCATTTAGGAATTTGACATAAACAAAACTAAAGCACACCTAAATAGTTGAGCATTTCCTATTCTTCTTCCATCTCAGCTAAGCTACACCTCCTCTGACTGATTGACCTTCCATTAGCGACAGCCCGGGTCAAAATGGATAATCATGACAGCGCTGAAGGAGTAGCCATCTGTCTGTAGGATTTTACACCGAGGTCAGGATAGCCCAGTACAGACACCATGTACTTCACTCCTAACCCTTAACCCAGGTCCTTTAGACATTTCATCATCACTAGTAATGATCCAGTGTAGAACTTTACACAAGGAATGGATCATGTAAAGGGATTTTGTATTAAAAACTGAGCACTTGAAGATCTCAGTGTTTTTAATATGATTGCAAACAGTTATGACTGCTATTTCTGTACCTAATAAGTGTTTTAGGTATAGAGCAACAGTAGCAACGATTGTGCTTGCATTATTAGATACATTAATTATTAATAACATTATTTATTGCATCATTTATGTAATTAGGGTAATTGTTACATTAATTACATTAATTTTTGCATTAGTAGATACATTAATATTGGATATATTAATTTCAATAATGTCGAATAGTTTTCACAATAAACCCAAATAAGATTACTGAGTATTACATGCTAATGGAAGCACTAGTACTTAAAGCTGCACTTTAATGGGTTTGACTTTACTTTTATAGTTCATGATGTTCCATTGCTTCCAGTCTAATCCCAGTTTATCTTTTGCATGCGTGGACAAGGCTGCTTCTCCGAATGGGAAATGATGTCGTAGCAGTTTGGGATTACAGTCCAGTTTTAGAATCACAGGCTGCAGCCTGGCTGTATTTCTAATTATAGATCACAGGAAATTCACTACTTTCAGCGCATTTTTCAGTACTGTTCGACAAAATCAACTTTAACCTTTAGCTCTTTTTCATTTCTGTCAGTACAGTAAGTTAAATATACAGAACATGCACATTCTGTTGTAGGCACTGCCATTTTTTTATTATAATTACAAAAGCTGCATAAATTAAGACTGGTGAACACAGCATGTGAACACATTACAAATATATTTTTCCATTTTCTCAGCCATGTGTTTTGGTTTTTTTGCTTCTGACAGGAAGCACTGGCAATTACTTTTATTTCTAACCTATTTCTAACCGGAGTAATTAAAATACATGCTTAAAAATATTGCAAAGTCAACAGACCTAGCCTATAAAAGTTACTAATAAAATACACCAGTACAAGTACAGCATTTTAGGATCAAATGTGGCAGATACTGATGCTCAGACAAGCTACTACTGATTTCTACATAAAGTCAAAATGACACAACTAGACGATAACCACTGAGAAATAAACTGTTAACTACACCCTTAACGTTACATTTATATTCTTCTCTGGTGTGTAGAAAGTGTAAGAGATGGACAGTTACCTGGTAGCTTAGGATCCTTCATCCTTGTACCTGTGCAAGAGAGTTGACTACACTGAGAATGGCAGCACTTTGTCTCTAAAGCCTCTGAAGATCACTGGTGTTCAATCCAATTAGGAGAACGTATTAATATCTGAACCGTCGCATGCCTGTGGAAACACTGCAGACATGCTTTATCCATGAGCTGCAGCACCTGAGCTGTGAAGCTAAGGAGCACCGGATTCAATTCAGACTGTAAAATAATATTTGTTTGTCACACATATATAAGATAATTCATCTTCTTTTCATACTTTCCCCAAATCAATAATTCCATTTATGTCCATATTCCCATATGAGCGCATAGCTTAATGGCAAACTCTGTGAACAGTGTTCACAAACTCTGTGAACACTGACAAAGAAATCATTTTCAGTTCTATTTGGTTGGGCTCAGATTAACACAAAGGTTTGCCTTTTGAACAAAACACCTGGCTGGTCAACTTCACTGGCATCTGATTTACATATGCAGCAAATCTCTTGTTTTGTGTTAAATAAACAGTTACTGTTTAATAGGTGCTATGCAGAAAACAACACTGTGCTGTGTAAGCCATTTCAAACCGAATCAGAATCAGAGTGTTCATATAACATTTTACATTTTATTTTATTTTTCACTGGAGGCCTCCAGTACTTTGTTTGTTTCATCATATACCTTATTTAACCAAATATTATTTTTATACCAAATCAGCTCAGTGTAGTTACCAAACTGTAGGCTTGTAAAATGTAGGATACTGAGAACTATGACAAATGGACAAGCTAACTTGCGTTGTTGCTGTAACCAAAAACTTTTTTTTCACCCCATTAATTATATTTCTACTAAATAAGACTCAGATGTCCAGCCCCATCAAACCAAAGTTGTGACAAAGGGTAATGGATGGAATATAATATTTCAGGAAAACATATAAACATCTGTCAGAAGAAAATTACATGAATTTTTTGCAACTACTGCTAACTAATTTTGTATTCTCTATCTATTTTGTGTAGCAAGGTGGATGTGTTATGCCTAATAGGCCCTGTGAAGGATGGAGAAAGCAACAGTTGATAAATGGTGCAAAACTTACCGGCTATTCAGCTTAATTCTTTTGAGGGTTTAAATGATGTTACTTACTCTCATCATGTAATTTAATATGACAGTATTATTACCACATTCAGAAAATTAGTATTATGACAGTACTAGTAATATATGATAATAAACTATTAATTGTATTTTTAATTCGTGTTTTTTATATAAAAAAGCAATATATTTCATTTTAATATGAAAATGCATGTACTTCTTATCATCAAAAAGGTTTAGACATTTTTTTGTTTAAGAAAAACTGGGGTATTAACATTACTTAGTGTAAAGTGTCCATTTGTCATACGTGAACACACCACAGCACACAGTGTGAACACTTTCTCTGTATTGAACCCATTCACCAAGTGAAGCAGTAGGCAGTCAGGAACACAGCGCGCGGGGAGCAGTGTGTGGGGACGGTACCTTGCTCAAGGGTACCTCAGTGGTGCCACTAGCAGTCCTGGGATTCGAACCCACGACCTTCTGATCGCAGGGGCAGCTCCCTAACCACTAGGCCACCAGCTACTTATATTTATACATTATATTTATAAATACTTACATTTATATTTTTTATATTATGAATATTTAAGAAAACTGGGGCTTTAACGTTACTTATGTTTAAAAAATTATATTTATAAATTATATTTATAAATACTCATATTTATCATTTTAAAATTATTAATATTTAAGAAAAACGGGGTTTTTGATGTTACTTATACAGTATTTATAACTATATTTATAAATTTTAAAAGTATTAATATTTAAGGAAAAGGAGGGGTTAATGTTTCTTTTATTTATAAATTGGATTTATACAATATATTTACAAATACATATATTTATATAGATATATATATATTTTTAATTTTTAAGAAAACGTTTTTTTAATTGCTACTTATAACACGTCACGCGACGTAATGACGTGTGCTCCTCGGCCCCGCCCTCTCCCAGTGTTTACAGTCTGATTTGGCGGGAGAAAGCAGCGCGTGGTCGCCACGGTTCGAGTCTGTTTTCACGGTTTTAACCGCATGGTTGGACTGGTGATTACCTCCAGTGAATATTGGACACCTGCGGGACGATGGCATCGACTGTAGCGGTAAGTGCTCCACCTGCAGAGGAAGAACCGGACCGCGGCGGAGCTGAAGAGGAGCCCCGAGGAGAAGGAGAGGAGACCGTGGCTCAGAACAGCAGCCCCGCAGGGGCACATACCCGGCTCGCCAAACTCCCCCTGTCCCGCATCAAAGCTCTAATGAAGACTGACCCTGATGTAAGCCTGGCGAGCCAGGAGTCTGTGTTCATCATAGCCAAGGCCACGGTGAGCGAAACATCTTTTTTTCCCCAAGCTAATCTTAGCTAATGTGGCTAATGCTACCTTGGAGAAGAGACGTCAAGTACACTATATGGACAAAAGTATTGGGACACACCTGTTTTCCAGGGTTTGGGCTAGACCTCTTACTTCCAGTGAAGGGCAATCTTAATGTTTCAGCATACCAAGTACATTTTGAACAACGCCATGCTTCCAACTTTGTGGACACAGTTTGGAGAAGGCCCTTTTCCATTCCAGCAAGACTGTGTCCCAGGTCCATAAAGACATGGTTGGATGAGTTAATGTGAGCCCTGACCTCAATTCCATCCAACACCTTTGGGATGAACCGGAACGGAGACTGCGAGCCAGGCCTTCTCGTCCAACATCAGTGCCTGACATAAATGCTCTACAGAATGAATGGGCACAAATTCCCACAGAAACTCCAAAATCGTGTGGAAAGCCTTCCAAGGAGAGTGGAAGCTGTTATAGCTGCAAAGAAGGGACGAACTCCTTATTAAAGTCTATGTATTTGAATGCAATGTCATTAATGTCCCTGTTGGAGTAATGGTCAGGCGTCCCAATACTTATGTCCATATAGTATACATGAGACTTAGAGGTTTAGCTGCGACAGCAACACACACTAGAGGCTCTGAAGGGATTTGGAAACCAAACCTAATCAAGGCTGAGTGGATGTGTAGATTTAGGGACACTGTACTGTAAAGTGTTTGTTACTTTTAGAAATGCGATGCACATACCTCACATTTAGTTTTGCAGGTGTATACGTGCTTGTTGTGTTTTATTGTTCGTAGTGTCATTATGCTGGTACACAGTTTGTTCTAACATATTAACCTGCCAGAAAAGTGTCACATGTGTTCTGCATGAGGACTGTCAATACTGGCATTTGTCATGGTCTTCCTTTAACTCTTCGTGATTCAAGAAAGTAATAGTTTGCCTTTGTCCTTAAAGGAGCTCTTTGTGGAAATGATAGCCAAGGATGCCCTTGTTTATGCACAACAAGGAAAAAGGAAAACATTACAAAGGAAAGATCTAGGTGAGTTGTATTTTTGTAAGGGCAGTGCCATACATGTTTTTTTTTGTTTTGTTTTTTTTTTTAACAATTTGTGCGTCATCTTTTCACAGACAATGCAATTGAGGCAATTGATGAGTTTGCATTTCTTGAAGGTAAGTAAACGTTTGATCTCTTTGGGATTATCTTTAGGCCAGAAACATACTCAGCTAAAAAATGTGAATCCGAATGATGGCTCTCAGCCAATCCATTACAGTTGCACTGTTCCACTATACAAACACCTTGTGTTCTTATGTTTCTGTATCAGTTAATATACTCATGGTCAGATATGCATATGAGCAGAGGCACAGTACAAAATATGTCTTGATGCATCTTGCAGTGCGTCTGAGTTTTATGCTTTATCTACTAAGATTACAGGTTATCATGCAAGTTTTTAGAACTGAAATATACATGGATGTTATTTTGCCTCACCTGAGAACATAGAGTTTGTGAAATGATAACTTGTTGTGGCCACATCACAGCATATTCTGTCTGAGACTCATACCTTTATCTTACTGCTGTGTCTGCTGCCACTGTTAAAGAAAACCTCTCAACAATGTCTTCTGAGACCCTAATACAAATTGATGCCTAGTTTTAAAAGATGAAGGATGACTGTGAGATGCACAAACTTTCAATAAAGTGAGTAGAATATTTAACCTGCTGCACAGGTAATATCTTCAGCTGCTATTTTCCATGCCGCATTTTACCACACACATGGCCCATAAAGCACACATTTAGGCTTGGGTACCAAATTCAAACCTAACACACGACCAGAATTTGTCTGATTGATTGGAATTTAGAATACAGTATGAAATCCTCATTCTTACCTATAGAGCCTACATGGTCAGGCTCCTCAATGCATTGTGGACATTCTGCAGTTTTACACCACCAGTCGTGCCCTGAGATCCACCCAACTTCTTTCTGTGCCGCACACCAGGCTGAAGACTCATGAGGATCGTGCATTTCAATCTGTTGCTCCCAGACTGTGGAACAAGTCTTCCAGCAGCACTGAGATTGCTTCAATCGGTCAAACAGTTTAAGGCCCAACTTAGGATTTACCTTTGTAGACAAGCCTTTGAGCAGCTTTTATTAGTAGATCTTTTATTTTATATTATGCATTTTACAGCTTTTATGGAATTTTATTGTTCAGCACTTTGTGACATCTTTCTGTGAAAAGCGCTTTATAAATAAACTTGCTTACTTTACTTAAACTGGTTTAGTAAGCTTAGTGCATCGGGCCTTCAGTACTCAAGGAGGCAAATGAGCACAAAGCACGGCGTCTGTAAACATTGTGTTATTCCAATAGCACCACAACGTAACATGTCAGAGAAGTGTGTGCAGCTTCTATTGGACTGAAGAGGCAATGGTGTGCCTTATTTATGTTTATACAAACGAACCAGTTCTTCCACAGACTCCTCAAACTACTGGTGTGCTGTGAGTGTTGATCTAGTAGAAGCTTTATGGTTGTACAAGACAGCCATGTCTGTTTGCATACTTGCGTGAAGTATGTTTCTGGCCCTTCTTCTGACAGAGATCCATGTGTGTTATTTCTGCAAGTACTAAATCTGTCTGTGCAAGCATTTAAAATTAATTTTATTGACATTCCATTATGTCTGAATAAATACAGGATAATTACTATTGATGTGTCATTATTATGCCTTTATTATCTCTGCTTGATTCCGGAGTCAATGATGGAGTCAGATGCAACTAAATAATATACTTGGAGACTATTCTAACACTATACTAACACTTGGAGATGTGTGACACAATCGGCAAGATACAGTTAGTTTGAGACCTGTCAGTAATGGTATTAGTCCATAAGACTTTTTTATTTCCTGGAGCAAATAATAAGAAAGCAATACTGCCCGTGTGTGAAGAAGGAAGATTTGGCTTGTGTCCAAAACTAAAGGCCGCTGCTGCAAAGCCTCATGGCCCCTGCTGTCTTATGAGTGACTTAATGTTTTTTTACAATAACTGTTTACCAGTCAAATCAGAAGAGCATCTGCTGTAACTTTAATAAAGGCAAAAATGTTCTCTTTTAAACATATGAACATAAGAATCATCAGAAGAAATGCTGAAATACATCCTGCCTGTGTAGGATATCCTGGGTAGGATAGAAGGAGGCCACTTGCCCTCATCACCAACATTAACCACCTTCTTGCTTGTCTAGTTAGGTGTCAGGTATGTTTAAAGTATGGAGCAGGTGCATCACACTAACCCGGACCTAAATCGTCCATAAGAAGAGAACACAGCTAGAGAACACAAACTTGGCTTGAGTTTCTTTTTTCACCTTTACAAATATCTGAACTCATCTTAGAAGTAAAATGCTTGTAACCATACTAACCAGTCTTCATAAAAATATGATTTTAAAGCAGCCCAGCAGATAGTTGTTAAGCTTTCAGGAGTTTTAAAACTACTAAATAGTTTTGGGGGAAAAAAAACATTAATGTCTCACAATCTTTAAATTTAAAGTCTACAGCTGCTGTAAGAAATGTTCCAAATGCGCCAATCAACTGCAGCTTTAAAAACACTGATAGGTGAGATGGATATCATAGGTAATTTAGTCAAAGTGGCACCTGTCAAGGGGCGGGATATATTAGCCATCAAGTGAAAAGTCGGTTCTTGAAAATGGTGGAAGCAGGGAAAATGGGAAAGTGTAAGAATCTGAGCGACTTTAAAGATGGCCAGATTATGATAAGTATATTGGATCAGAGTGTCTCCAAAACAGCAGGTCTTGTTCCCAGTATGCAGTATTAAGTACCTACCAAAAGTGGTTCAGGGGACGACAAGGGTTTAACTGGCGACAGGGTCACTGGAGCAAAGCCTAGCCGATCTGGTCTGATCCCACAGAAAAGCCACTTTAGCACAAATTGCTGAAAAAATAATGCTGGTCGTGATAGAAAGGTGTCAGAACAATACAGTACATCACAGCTTGTGTACGGGCTCCATCGCCACAGACTAAGACAGCCAGCCTGCCTATGTTGACCATTGTCCACCGCCTAAAATGGACGCATGAGCATCAGGACTGGCCCTTGGAGTAATGGAAGAGGGTGCCCTGGTCTGATGATTCATGTTTGTTTTTTTTTGTTGTTTTTTTTTTACATCATGTGGATAGCTGTGCGTTTCGCTTAGCTGAGGGCATGCCTCAGCTGGTCAGAGCTATTTTGGCAGCATGAGGGGGACCTACGCAATATTTGGCAGGTGTTTTTTGTGTTATGGCTGATGTGTGTATAATTTGTGTGATTTTTATGTGCCAGAAATTATTGTAATTTTTGCAAGGCTATTTTCCATAATTATTATTTTTTAACATAAATGTCCTGTTTGGCTAAAGTAGAAAATTAGCAACAGTTATCTGCAGCATAATGCACATTGTTACTTAGCAGCTGGTGCTCAGTGGAATGATAACTCTTATTGTGGAAAAATCACATTTAATAGCTCAAGGCCATGGGTTTGAATCCCAGGACTGCTAGTGGCACCACTGAGGTACCCCTGAGCAAGGTCCCGACCCCACACACTCCTCCTCGGGCGCCACGTTGGTGGCTGCCCACTGCTTCGCTTGGTGAATGGGTTAAATGCAGAGAAAGAATTTCACTTTGTTCACACTGTGTGCTGTGGTGTGACTATAAGGGGCCACTTCAAGTCAACCAATCAGATTGTGCCGTTATACTCAAAAGTACAGTTACCAGTGACTACAGGCAAGGAGGCCTCGTACTTGGCTGGTCTTGAGAACTTTGTGAGCTCCCCTTAACCTGAGACAAAACCGTGTAAAAGTAATTCATGGTTGAGACCAAGATTGGACTCATGCACCACATTGCCGTGACCGTAATTTTCAAGAATAAGTGGAGAATCCCTAATTGACTCTCTGTCTATGGCTGGATATCGGAGCTGGCAAAAGTGTTGAAGCTGTTTTTGTGTTTCAGTGCAGTTTAGTAACATCCACTGCTGACTGGCTTGCCAAAACTACAAATTCTTGAGTAATGAAAACAAATAAATCTTGCCAAAATGCCTGTCAAGATTTATTTGATGGAATGCTCCAACAAAACGTTTTGATGCTTTTTTAGGAATCACATCTTGCACATTTTGTCACCCATCACAAAGGTATATTTAAAAGAGCCAGATAAGGCTGTAAAATATGGCTGTAGGTGCCCATAATCAAAACCACATAACAAATACACAAGGCTTAAATTAACCCCAGAACCCAAGAATGGTTTACCCCTCATCAGCAGGGAGAAGAATTTTGATGCAATCTAATGAAGTGACGTTTTGGAAACAGGCTTGTGACTTTGATCTGTGACATTTAGAAGAATTCGTCAGTCTCTCTTAGCATTTTCTCATTTATTTGATTTCCAGGAACCTTGGACTGACTGGCAGCTGTTGGCTCACAAGGAGGGGTGCTTTTTGAGAAGCTCTTTCTACAAGAAAAGACTGCTATTTTGTTTACTTCTGTACAGTCTGTCAAGACAAATGAGGTTATTTCCGATCATTTTTATATAGTGAACATGTACAGCTTTGAATATATTTGACATATGTATGGGCAAGTTTTTTGTGTGAAGTGCCAGTTTTACTTGTGAATATTGTAACACATGTTGAAATAAATTCTGATTTCTATATTTGTGTGAGACTCTACAGTGCAGATAAAGGTGCATAGCTTACCGTGCATAGTTTCTGTTCTTGAAATTTTTTAAAACAGGGGTTTAAGAATAGTCTGTACAAACAGACTGACTGTCTACCTCAGTGCCTGGAGCAAGATGGGCATTTCCTCTTTGTTTCGTTCCAAATTTTGTTTTTAAACCAAAAGCTTAAGGACTATATTTAACATGCCATTATATCCGGATTGTTTTGCTGTTGCTGTAAGCTACCAGGTCACAGAGCATTGAACAGAATGCCCATAATCAAAACCGCATAACATGGGCCTTAACTGGAGATTAATACAAACCATGGTCCGTGTGACAAAAAGCCTCTCCAGAATGGAAAGTCTTGGTGATCCTACAACAGACAAGATAGAGGAGGAAGGGAGGAATAAATCCTCTGCCAGAATGTTGAAAAATATTTTGGGTTTGGCCTCTTTAATTCATGGCATGCTTGCTCAAATCCAGCACAGGGTAATACAAGATCATGTCCTGGACCACCGTGAGCAAGAGGAACACCCTGCTGTAAAACCTTTCTCTGGTTTCTTCTTTGTGGAGATTGAAGGAATGCGTTTCAACCCTGCATCTGCAATTCCATCAGCACAACCCAATATTTTCTGTGTTAGACTAGCCGGTTTGTGTGTTCGCTGCTTAAAAATGCAGCATTTAGTTGCACAGCTCCTTAATCTTAACCTTAACCAGCCTCTCAGCATCTTGAATTACAATCTAATAAGTACCGTCTCCCATGGAGTTGTAGAACTTCATCCCAGGGAATTAGCATGGCTTTCTTTCAACATTGGTTGGCATGTTTTCGTCTGCACGCTGTTCAGTGATCCCCTAATCGCCAAAAAGGTATGCAGGAAATATGCTTGGCTCGTGGACGCATTGAAGTCATGGGGAAGGTATGTTTTTGCAGCTGAAAGATTCCAGCCTGAATTCTTGCAAAGCGATGGATACCTGCCCCATGTAGTGTGTATGCACTTTTTTTTTTTTTTTAATTCATTGAATTTAGGTATGCACCAAATCACCTAGACATAATTTACATGGATTAAATTATTATGGATTATCAATTCTTGTCATTTTTCTTACATGCTGATGCTGCATCCAAAAACATTTTCTGGGAGTCAACATTGTCGTGTAAACAACTTTCCTTATGCTTTATGCTGCTGTAGTTTTTTAAGCAGATTATTCATTTATATATAGGGGGTTTGTATATTATGTGTAGGCTTAATTTTTATTATGCAAAACAAGTCTACCAATGGGCTTGGGAACATTTATAATTTCTTGAAATAAGTAACAATATTTAGTTCTTTACAAGACCCTAAATGTCTTACAACTTACTACAATGTTTCACTTAATTTTCAGCAACATAGTCTTACCAGAAAACTTTGGTAAAGGAGGAGCGAAATGGACCTGAGTCCATGAGTTGTACTGTGCAAAAAAACAGAACCTCAGATGGTTATTTCATATTTAAAATTCCACATTTACATATTTACATATCAAATATACTTTGTTTTAGGATGTTTGGGGGTTTTATGAAGAATTAAATCAGTTTACTTCTTTGAAGAAATTTTATTAAGACAATTTTGTATGGTAAATTGACAGATTTGTTAAGCAGTTGCATGTCATTTCAATATATTTTTAGTTTTTGTGCATGACTTTTTGTAGGGGTTTTCCAAATCCTGAAAGCAAGCAGCTTGAGGCCTGATTTAGTTATTGGCATAATTATCATAACTTGAATTACTGAATTGCTTTTTTGTGCTTCTTTTGTGGCCTAAAATGATTTAAGATAAGGAAAGACATTTTAATCAGACAGATAAAGAGAACTGTTCTTAAAATACATATAATAGTTTTATACTCGGGGCCTTTTAAGGCATGAGATGCTGTTACTTGGAGACATTAATTTTTGGAGACATGTTTAATCATGCATAAGAATGTACTTCCAGAGCAAGAGAAATGTTGATCACAATTTTCATACTTTCCGCAAGGTACTCGCACCTGCCAAGCTTGCACATCTGGATCAAGATTCGATCCCAAACACTGACTGTTATACAGCAGACATTGTCAAGCCTGGTCCTGGAGTACCCCTGCCCTGCACATATTGGTGTTTTCCCTTCTCTTACTAATCAAAAAATATCAGACCCTGCCTGTGCTGAGTTCTGACAGAGCAGGGGTATTCTAGATTCAGGTAAGAGAACCAGATCTGCCTGATTACTGAAAGCATGGCTGAAGTACATCAGAGTACTAACAATAAGGACTCATTCCTAGGTATACCTAAAATATAGGTGTACATATCAGACACAATAGCATACCTGATTCTACTAACTAACACGCAACTCACACTCTGTCGATTGCGTTGTGGGGAAAACCAAAAAATGTGCAGTGCATGGGATTAGGAACCTCTGTTGCCATACGCAGCCACATTCTACCCTGTCTTTCGATGGAAAGGGAACACCATGGGATCACCACTGACCACATATTTGAGTGGTGGACTGTTCTCAGCACAGCAATGAAACTCACAGGTTAATGTTAGCATAACATTTAAATTCTAGTAACAGATTTTTAAATATTCAAGTCTGGGGATGATAAAAGCCATTTTGTCTTGTTGTAATGTCCAACTTTTTTTCTTTTAGTTTAGTAGTATTCTTACTTTCCCACAAACTTTCCTACAGTGGCTGCCACACAACCCCAAAGCATAATACATCCACCCTCATGCTTAACATGCCAAGGTTGTCTTTTATTAAAATGCTTCTCCTTTTTTATCCAAACGTACCTTTGGTGATGGCTGTCAAAGAGTAAAATGTTTTGATTAATCATAACTGAGATAAGCCCTTGCTGTGTAAGCATAACACCCCGATATGTTTGATGGGTCACATAATTTATTATGATCTGGAATTGTCTACACTGATTTGGATTAGGGTCTAATGCATCAAATAAGCTCTAAGACTTTAGAAAAAATAAAACTACTGGACTGACTGAAAGTGACAAATCAAGTGTTGTGTCAAAATTCCATGTAAATGTTGTATTGACTTCTTTTCTCAGCAGACACTGCTGTGTCTGATATACAGGAAAAATATATGTAATTTTTTTAAAGATTGGCCCAAGAAATATATTGTTGGTAAAATATTATGACTCAGTTTATGTCAGTATATTTTCTATGCATTATATTTACTCGTATCTGTACTTTTTTGTATGCTACTCTATTTTGACTTTGAGATCATTGTTTTTGTGATATATATTTTGAAATATAAATCTGATTTAGTAGCTCTTTTAATATTCTCACTAACAAACAAGACATTTTCATTCATTCTTTGAGACTCATAACCTAACCAGGGTCACAGGGGTAGAAGTAATTCCTAAACTGCTCCAAAATCAGAACATTTTAGCATTTCTTTAGCTGTATAAGCTAAACCTTCTCGTCACATTTTGTGTAATATATCTGAATATGTTTCTCTTGTTATGTTTCAAAATAAATGATATGGCTCATTAAAGATGACAGATGGGCTACACTCAGTGATTGTAAACTTTCATGTTATATGTTACGCTGTTGGAGCGTAATATATACAGCAATCAGCCATAACATAAGCCCCTGCCTAATATAGAGTAGGTCCTCCTGGTGCTGTCAAAACAGCTCTGATCCTTCGATACATGGACTCCACAAGAGCCCTGAAGGTGTGCTGTGGTATCTGGCTCCAAGTCGCTACCAACAGATCCTTTAAGGACCAAAAGTTTCCCAGCAGAACATTGTCCAGAGCATCACTCTGCCTTCGCAAACTTGCCTTTTTCCCACAGTGTACCCAGTCAGCTACATGATGTAAAAGAAAACGTGATTCATCAGACCAGACCACCTCCTTCATGGTCCAGTTCTGATGTTCATGTGTCGATTGTAGGCACTTTCAGGTCAGAATGGGCACACGGACCGGTTTGAGGCTACACATGCACAGCAAGCTGCAATACACCTGACACCTTTCTGTCATGGCCAGCATAAACTTTTTCAGCAGTTTGTGCTACAGTAGTTCTTTTGTGGGATCAGGCCAGGTGGGCCAGCCTTCACTCCCCATGTGCATCCAATGACCCTTAGGCATTTATGAACCTGTCACTAGTTTATCAATTGTCCTTCCCTGAAACTTTTGGTAGTACTAATCACTGCATATTGGGAACGTACCACGAGACCTGCTGTTTTGGAGATGCTCTTACCCATCACAGTTTGGCTCTTGTCAAAGTTGCCAAACCTATTTTTCCTGCCTCCAACACATCAACTTTCAAAACTGACTGTTCTTTTGCTGCCACTTTTTGACAAGTGCCATTGTAACAAATTAATGACTTATTCACTTCACTTGTTAGTGGGTTTAATGTTGTGGCTGATCAGTGTCTATATGATAAAATGCCCAATATGTGTAAGTGTACCCAGTAAACTGGAAAGTGTATGACAAGTAATGCTGTTTCAAAATGACGCATTGTTCATCCACAGCACAGTCTACTCTCAGTACTCCATTTATCTCAATGTTAACTCTGTGAGACAAGAGTAGATACAAGCTATCAATAAACAAGAATCACACACAAGCATGAACAGGGAGGAGGAGGTGGATAAGGGAGAATGTGGGTGTGTTAGCATGTGAGTGTGTGTGTGTGTGTGTGTGTGTGTGTGTGTGTGAGAGAGAGAGAGAGAGAGAGAGAGAGAGAAGCAAGCAGGCGCAGGGAGGGAGAGAGTGAGGCTTGAGAAATATAAAAGAGACAGAGGTACAGCAGGCAGCACAGTGGATTAAATCCCGTCTGAAGCTGGAACCATGTTGCTGCAGATCATCTCTGTGCTCTCCGTCACTGTCGTTCTCTTCGGCTCTCTGGAAGGTAGGACGAAATGGCACTGTTCCACTGAGCTGCTCTGGAGTTTGACATCAGTGTGATGTCGAGGAGAGACAGCATGGTGGAAGGAGAAGAGAGTCTGTTATCCATTTGCTGTGATGAGATTTTGATGTCATGCATGCTGATGAGGTCTTGCTAGGTTATTAAAGCCAGTCTCAGGAGAATCTGGGTGATGTCATTGGACCAAGCTTGCTTCAGTTTCCTATGAATATAATATCTGTGATATTAAAGACAATACCTGCAGGATGGCTCATGGCATAGTCCACATGTCTATACCAGCCATGATGCGTTTCGCTCCAGAAACATAACAAAACACACGTGGATGTAGCAAAAAAAAAAAACCTCCTTGTACTGAATAATGCATTTGTGCTTTATTGTGCCTCCCCGTTACATCATCAGAATCCCTCATTGTTTCTTCTTTAGATCTTGTTACAGACAGACAGAAAAATGTAGTCTCCTTATGTTATCCATAGTAGTTGTGGGCATATCAGTTCTTCTTCTTTTCTAAGCTTACCACTTCTTGGGCTGGTTTCTTGGACATGGTTCCTAAATGGTTCTCGACTTGAACAGATCTTGAACAGACAGCTTTATGGAAAACCTTTCTTTGGTGTACAGCCTTAACATTATGCATTATCCTGTTTTTAAGGAACCATCCACTGAAAAAATCTTTGTGAAACCAAAAGCGCTTCACTCCAAAGAACCTTGGCACCTGGGTCTAAGAAACTGGCCGTTTGTGTCTAAGAGTTTCTCCTCAGCGTCATCTGTGTCTCTCTCTGGCAGGGAATGGAGTGCAGATGCAGCGGGACGTCCAGTGCTGTATGCAGTACTCACAGGGGAAAGTGCGGACTAAAGATGTTCTCAGGTTTGAGGTGCAGACAGAGGGGCCAGACTGCAGCATACGAGCCATCATGCAAGTATTCCAAGTATCTTGGAGCGATCACATACATGGAAACCAAGCCCTATTAAATCTCAGGCATTGCCATCCTTGCAGGTTGTATTTTTAGTCCTGATTGCGGTAATTGCGCAGGCAAGTGCAGCTCAAGAATGCGCTCAGGCTGGGTGGACAATACCCAAACTGTTCCCTGAGTGGGCCAATTTGTCTGGTGCTGATTTGAACCATACGAGATTGAGAGCTCAGTGTCCATTGTGTCTGAAAAAGAAAGCCAAGACAAAGGTTGCTTTTGCCTGACTCAGGTTGTTCTCTCCTGTTCTGGCTTGCATGAATCATGGCAGATTGTACACCAAGAAGGCAGTGAAGTGTGCGGACCCCAGGGACAGGAAAGTGAAGAGGTTACTACGGAAACTGATCCAGAGGCAAAGAGCCAAAGCCCACAGGACCATGTGGCTCCATCCGCAAGGGAACCTGCCTGTGATGTCGGAGGTAATCTAAGTCCCGGTATGAGCTGGATTAGCTTTACCTGGGTAGGAGCTGTATTGTAATTACCAATGACATCTGTGATTTCAATCCAGTATGAATTCGAAGTGTTTATTGTTTTTACAGGAAGTTCCAGGGAGTTTCACTTTCTGTAATTTGCTCATGGCTCCACTGGGAATAGCCATGTTCTAGTCAACATCGACATCTAGTCAAAATGCTAATAGACATGGCTGTGTGCCATGTTGTTATTGAGCATTACATATTTTATGATATGCTGAAGTAAACCTCCAAGTCATGATGTTTCAATACAGCACTTCTCTTGTTATTTAGAAAAATTCCCATTCCCATCCCAGATACATCATTCTATGTGAAACGGCAAGCCAAATTCCTTACTAATGACATTTCCGAATACACTCTGCTAAAACTAATCCAGCTTTTTTGCATCACTGGAGCAAAAAGTGTACAATAATATTGCATGGTTTGAACTTTAAAAGTAAAGTTCCTTGAGGAGCTCTGCTGATTCTGCCGATGGGCCATGAACCTAGCGGGTTGTGCCTAAAGGTACTTTGAAGAACTTCTTACTACTGTGTCCTTGAAGAAATGATTTTCCCCAGGCACTTTCCATAACTCACTGTCAATAAACTCTTCTAAAAGGGATCCAGCTGAGACTAAAATTGAGCCATGAGATACCATCTGCTAAGCTTGTGGGGCTACAGAATGGCATTTTGCTTAAAATTAAGGACTTTTTGACATTGTGATGTACTTGTAAACACTTTGAACACTGAAATAAGGCAACTAAACATGTATTCTTATATTCTTTGCCATTAGGTCCAGTAAACAACGAGGAAGAGACGACTGATCACTCCAGCCTTTTCATCTTTGTCATTATCTTCTTGAAAGTATGTAGACCCATAACTTTCATTAACAAACAGTATGCTATCCCAGCAAGAGTGTAATATTTAGATGTCTTCTGACCTGACTGTTATATCTATATGCCAAAGTATTCTCCTTTTTAACTCTGTACTTCAAGCTTGTTCATTATCTATCTATACTATATTCTACATCCTATAAGTTTTACAAGCTGTTATATAGAGTTAAAGTGAAATGACTGTTCTTGGCTCAAATATAGTGCAATTACTGATTCTATTATGTATGGTAATGCAATTGATTTTTATATATAAAGAAATATAAAGAAATATGTGAAATTGATGCCTGCATGCTTTTTATTGGAAAAATTAGTATGTATTTGTCCAAACCAAAGGGTTTTTTTCAGAGTTCAAAGGATGTAAAAAGTCTTGACCCTTAGCTGGTCCATTGTCTCCATAATGTATAGTAATTTAGAGCAAAAACATGCCCATGAAAATGAATGAAAGATGTTTGGGACCAGATAGTGCTACAGCATAAAGGGATAAAGGGAATTTTTATAAAATTTTTATAAAGTTGTAATCAGTGTATATTCTGAAGTACCCACGTCACCTTATACAAATTTCTTGTAGAAAAAGTAAAATTGCAACATAGAAAGGCTGACAGCAGCTTCCGCTTGATCTCATAGCCTACAATAAATCCCCATAAGCGAGTTTTTTTTACAGAGACGTGGTAAATGTACCGTATTGTGCTGGTTTTGTAAAATCTGTTGGGAGCAGAAGCAAATACCAGCAGTTCCAATTCATCACAATGGCTGGGGTGGCGGCGGCCTAGTGGGTAGGATACTTGCCGCTGGACCAAGAGGTCATGGGTTTGAATCCTACCTTCAACATACCACCACTGGGTTCTTGAGCAAGACCCTTAACCCCGAGTTGCTCCAGGGAGACTGTCCCCTGTAGTTAGGGAACGGAAGTCGCTTTGGATAAAAGCGTCTGGTAAATGTAAATGGCTAGTTCATCAAATATTGCTAATGTGTTATTGAGATCAGACACTAATGTCTTTGGATTCTAAGAACAGCTGATTATAGCTTTCTCATTTTCTAAACAGTTCCCCCTACAAAACAGTTGAATAAGTTTAGATACACGTGTCTTAAACTTGCAAGTCATAGTGTCTGGTGGCCTAATTTGCCACAAACTGCGTGTAGTGGACACAACAGAGGGGTGCTACTGTACTGTAGGTTAATCTCTATCACTCATCACTACATGATACATGATATGTTTAACATAAAAGACATTACCAGGTGGGCTATTTGTTCCTGAGACATTTATCTGCGTCTTTCACATCCTTCCAATATACAATCAAAGTACAGCATTTCCATCTAGTAACCATCAGCACACTGAAAGTTTCTGTAGTAACTAAAAAAGGAACATTTCAAGTCCACAAGGCACAGCACATGCTGCAAACACGATGAGATGGAATGCTTTAAAAGGCTGACACTTTGAAAAATAAAAAAAAATATCATTACATTAAAAAAAGGTTTTCTTGTTTAAAAAAAAAAACAACTAATGTTAAACATCCAAACACAGCAGCAAGATGAAAATTCAGAATAAAAAAAAAAGTTTTAATAAAATGAACACTTAATCACATCCGTTTTAAAATCTGATTACTAAAAAAAAAATAAAACCAAATGAATTCTATCTAAAACACAACCTGCAGTTGTACTGGCACAGTTCACGAAATATGATATACTAACATTTATGTGTGCTATAATACATTCAAAGTAGGGATAATTAATATTACTAACTGTGACTGCTTACACTGTGTAATCACATTTGTCTAGTTTGTCCAAATTTGACCCTACAGAAAGATTTTTGTTTTCCTTTTATAAAACAGTATAATTGGTTATTGATATGAGTAAACAAAATCTAAAATTTATTTCTTACTTTGTCATTCAGTAACACTATTCTTTCATGTGAACGCAAAGAAGTTCAAAACAAACTCAAATGAACACAAGGCGAGCATGAACACACAGCGCATGCAGTTTCCATTTTTTCACCGAAGTTTAGGGAGTGGAACAGTGGCTGCATGTTTCGATTCCTCTGAGAATGTAAAACTAGAAAATTGTGTTCATAGTCTTAAAAGAATCGGTGGTCTTAATAATTTATTAGCGTTTTACTATTTTATAACTATACTACTTGTTAAAACTAATATAAATTTATATGGGGAAAATTCCATTCAGGGACAGAATAATTGCAGGTAAAGCATATTATCTACACACAAGCCCTCAACTACAAATGCATGCCGATAAGTAAAAAGTAGAGACATTACAATATTAATCATAAAAATCTGGTAAAATAATTTAAATAAATGTTATTATAAATCACAAAATAATACAGTACTGTCAAAATGTTACATAAAACATCACAATATGCAGGAACACAGCCACAATAGGAATAATTTAAAAATGAATTGTGGCTCCCGTGTAGATCCCAGTGAATGGCAATCGCATGCTGTCAGATGAGGTATCACTATTTCAACATTTTACACAACCTTTTGCAACGTAAGTTAGTACAACCAAAAGTACTGTTCACTAGAAAGCACTAGTTTGTCATTTGTTATGTACAATGCACGTAGGATTATCTTTCAGTCTCTTTATGAATGGTAATCCAAATTACTTTGTATACTAATGACAGTGTTTCCCCTACTGTTAAACAGGCTGACCGGCCTGCCCAGTCAAACTCACATTCTTTCTGTCTTGGATTAGATGCAGATGAAACTAACAAGATAACGTTTGCTTAGAAGCATTCAACTTATAGGTGATATGAGTTTATTTTTTGGTCAAAATAAACTACTGTCAAATGTAAAGAATCACTAAATTCAGATCTGGCATTGATCCAATCATTGATATAACTGTATGATACAGCAGTGTGTTGCACAGGTCAGCTTAGTTTTGCTAGAGGAGCAGCCTCTAGCTCTAGTTTTCTAGCGTCTAAGCACAGAAAAATTGGACATTTTTTGCGAACTGAAATATTACTATTTCAGTTGTAGTTTTACTGAAATATGGTGTTGTACCTCTGTTTCAATAAAGCTGGTCTTTCTAATTTGCTGTTTCATTATGAGAAATCAAAAAGAGCTCACACTTTCTGAATGTTTTCAGGTCTAAGCATTCAACTTCCTATACATTCATTAAGCCCTAATACTCAAAAGCAGATTACTTCTTCAAAATAAATACATTTATGAGTAATGACACTACCTGGCCACATGTGTTTGATGACACACCACTTAGGCACAACAGCACAGTTTGCTGCTAAGAGTCTAGCACCTAACCTGAAAGAAAATCTAGGGAAAACACTGCCTTAAATTACATAACTGATATAACGGTTTTCGGAGAGGCTGGCTAGATGTTACACATTATGGTTACCAGAACTGTAGTATGGAATGATACACTTGTCGGTGGAAACAAAGACCCACAGTGTCATAGATGCGAAACACCACTCTTACATAGCACCCTGCTGCTCTGCCAGTGTTCACAACTGGAATAGATGGAATATTTACTCATGTTTCTCCACTTTTGATAATGTTGCGATAAACAAGAAAGTGAAGAGACAGATAACTAGCTGATAGGCGGTCAAAGCGATTGCAATTATATAAGTTAAAGTACTTGGCTAATAGTTTGGATTATGATTTAAGGCTAACAAAACTCACAGAAACAGAAAGAGGCATCCTAAGGCACCAGCAGCAGTTACAAATTAAGTGTTGAATTAACAAAATTTGATCAAATAATAGTTTTGTTTGGTGGTGAAGCGTATCTTACTTGTATCTCTCTTTGTACTACTAATACACTAATTTTGTCAGTTCCGGTCTCAAATGAAACCACATTAGCAGTGCACAGTGATACAATATAAGTCTTAGAGAGAATACGGATGACCATAAAAAATTAAATTTTTTTACCAATGAGGATAGTTATTTTAAAAAATGTTTAAAGGTACTAGGGGTGTTTTAGCCAGGTAGGTACTCATTAGTAAGTAACAGGTGAGGTTCCAGAGGTGTTTCGCATCTAATAAAACATAGGTCACTGGAACATGCTTGACTTCTCATTTAGAGTCTGAATAATATAGTAGACATTCTTATATTTTTAACACTGATATGGCTTTTGGTGTCCTGTGCTTGAACGTTGTCTTTAACAGTATTTATATTTTCCACCATTAACAGATACTCCGGCTAAAGTACTGAGTGCTGTTTGTGTGTGATGTTATTTACATTGTTTACATTGTGGTTTCACTGTTTCGGTGTTTGATAGAGTCGTTCTCCTGGCAGATGAGCTGGTATGGCTTTTCGTTCTCCTCAATCACAGAGTTTCCGATCTCAGCGTCCTGGTTCTGAAGTTCCTGTCGTGACAGGTGTTCCACAATGCCAGCTCCTAACGAGTCCCCCAGCACATTGGTGGTGGTTCTGAGACGATCTCTGCATGTGAAAAACACACAAATGATCTTGTTACTGAATACTAAAATGTGAGCTCCTCAGGCACAATAAGACAATCAGAATTTTTCACCTAATAGTGGATAAAGTAGCCAGACACAAACAAGATGCCTTCTTTATCCACTATAACGGCAGCAATACTGACATGAAAACATATTCTGTATTCTCTCAGATTATGTGTCTGCATTATGTATCAATAACCTTTTGCACGAGTGCTCTCTGCTGGAGCTGCATGCTTCAATGTGACATTTAGTTAAGACTTACAGGAACCAATCCACAGCAATGATGAGCGTTATGTCCTCGGTGGGCAGTCCCACCGATGTCAATACAATCACCATGGTTACCAGACCAGCCTGAGGGATGCCTGCTGCTCCAATGCTGGCAGCAGTTGCTGTGATACTGGAAGAGATTTTGATAAGGAAAAGACACAGTTGGAACTGCAGAAGTGATTTACGGAGTATGCAACGAAGACTCTGATAACTGATCCAGAACTCTAAATATGTATTGAGGGTTGGCCTATATATCATTGAAATATCACTGAAATGGCCTACAGCTCTGGGGATGACTGCACAGAAGCAGTATAACACAACGAACACTGCAAGACGCTGATGAGACAGATCACTTAAAACAGTCTCTGGTTGCTGTTAAGATCAGCTTGACACTATCCATAGAATTATTACCTGATGGTAAGGATCTGCCCAAAGTTCAGGTCCATGTCATTGACTTGGGCTATAAAAATGGCTGCCACTGCCTCATAGAGAGCGGTACCATCCATGTTTATAGTGGCTCCCACCGGCAACACAAAACGCGTCACACGCTTGTCCACATGGTTGTTCTCCTCCAAGCAGCGGAAGGTGATGGGAAGGGTTGCCGAACTGAAGGAAAAATAATTTTGGCCCATGTATGTCAGACAATTTAAATAATATTTAATTATTATATTAAGGTATTTCTCTGCAATACAACACAAAGGGGCCACTATTTTGCTCTGTCCCCATTCCCAACACACCTGAACCAAGCAATAAAGGACACTGATATCTCAAAGATATTATGTTGAGAGCTGAGGATCAAAAAATATGTCAAAAGGTCTAGGAGACCCTAAAGATTAAATGGGACAATAGCTCTTCCGGATTAGTGCATTTTAAACCCTAAATACCCTATGCTACTCTAGTATATATACAGAATAATATATACCAAAAGTTTGTGGTCATCTTGGTAACACACTCAGGCAGTTACTTCCAGGCTCCCACAGTTGTATGCAAAAGTCTGGACATGCCTGGTCAAGTTATATCATTGTTTGTTGATTTACTAAGTGAAAATGAGTACACATCTTCTTCAGAAAACACCTTTCTGCACATTTTAAAGCATAATTATGTTTAATTTGAATATACACAAACTGAAATTATATTACTGAAATGTAAGTATAAAGCTGAAGTTTTCTAATAGAACATAATATGTAGGCCTGTGCAAAAGTTACAGGGTGTTTTTCATATGACTGTACCTCTTTGAATAGGTGGTGTAACACTACAGTCAATTCATGATTCAATTAGATAAGCGGTTCAGGGCTCACAGTTTGATACATTTGTGGTATATTCATATTAATATTATGACAATATATTGTTACAATATTAATATTGGAAACTGTCACATTTTTGTGCTGCGATATCACAACATTTCCGTGCATGGTCACACCACTTGGAAACGGGTATATCCCTAAACTCAAAGCAGCACTACCATTTCAAAAACATATTTGGCTCAAATAAATACAAAAACATGTTTTTTTTTCAGGTTGTTCTGACTACTGCGCACAGTGGCTGAGGGCTTTTCCCTCTTGTAGCTTTACTATTAAGCAAACTGTCTTTTTAATGTAAATTATGTTGAGAGTTACAGGCTATCTCATTCATTTTTCTGTAATTTCTTTGTATACACTAAACAATAGAATCTACATATTACAAATATTATATACTAAACAACAAAAAAGTATGATATTAAACAGTATCATCCTCTTTCTGAACATCTGTACATCTCTATTCGATAATGTTATGACCACTCTGATTACCTGGAAGATGTTCCTAACGCAGTAATCAAAGCCTGCAGCAGACCACCAATAAAGGTATACGGGTTCCTCCGCGTAACCAGAAAGAAGAGCAGGGGCAGAACAAAGAGGCCATGGATGAGCAGACCAATGATGACACACACTGTGTACATGCCCAATTGCCCTCCAACTTGTGCCAGGTCCTTCATCTCTACAATCTTTCCGGCAATCAGGAAGAGGATGCCAACTGGAGCGTACCTGAGAGATACATGAGGTCATTTCACAGCTGATGAAATCTGAATAAAACTTGAATGAGTTCAGATAAGCGTTTTATAAAAAAAAAAAACGCTTTCGCATCTGAACAGTTTTATTCACTAATTTAAAGCAAGAACAGTCATGGGAAATGTGTCAGACATGAATCATCAAGACATAACACTGATATGAATTTACAAACATACGGGTGTGCCTGGGAATGTATGCCTTGAGTCAAAGTCTCAGTTAAATGCACAATTTGTGTTATCCCAGCTTAAAACACCTAAAACAGCAAATTACAAACTTGATTTGTAGTAGTGAAGCAGTTAGACTATTTCTAACAATATCTGTCTACTACATGGTAGGACTCCATCCTTAAGGATATGATTTGATAACAGAGCACAAACTGACACTCACCAGATAATGATAGCGACCAAACGCATAATGGCATCATTGAGGCAGTCAAAGAATTCTCGCAGAGCCTGTCCCTGCTGCTTCATATTCCCAATCACTAAGCCAAAGCACATGGAGAACACCACCAAGCCCAGAGCATTGACCCCGTTAGAGGAGCCGGACACTGGAACTGTTTCCTCCACTGTTTCCTGGATGGTCTGCATGACTGTGCTGAAATTCCCAAGAAGGCTGGACTTGGTAACATTTATGTTCTCACTTTCATTGACTGCAATGGTGATGTTCCTGGTGAAAACTGTTTTCTTGTAAAGCGTTTTGTACTGAAAGAGATGAATAAGAAGAAAACAATATACAGGCAAATGTTCGTGTGAAATGTTGATTAGTGCTTCTGTCAGTTGCCAGATTTTAGAATGAATAAAAGCATGCAGACGTGCGGTCTCCAAACCTGTTTAAAGCAGGCCTCGACTAAATTTGGTGGGAACATATTTCTGCAAGAAGAGAAAATATGCTTGCATCATGTTACAACATTAAACTCGCCATTAAGTTACAGTTACACTACATTAAATTACGAAAATACAGTTTCTCTTCACCTGATAAGATCCAGAAAGGCATCAGCAGCTTGCACCGACTCAATGGTACCACTAGAGGACACTGGACTGTCTCTGCTGCCTTTTCCAGGCCTTATGATGACCACCATGACAATGCCAATGAACACAGCAATAAAAGTGGTCAGCATGTAGTAAATGATGGCCCGCACTCCCATCTTTCCAGAGGCTTTACTATCCAAAGATGAAATGCCTGATAAAATAAGAGCAAAGCAAATCACTTAGGTTTGTAGCAAGATACATAGGTGCAAGTCCTGTATTCAGAATGGATTCACATTCTAATATATGCCTAAAAACAGCTGCCAGTGCCTCACTATGCCACCATCTATAAACGTACCTGACAGTTCATTGTTTTTGTTCATGTACCTGTAACAAGACTCGACACGATGAGTGGCAGGACGAGCATCTGTAGCATCCTCATCAGTAGCTCTCCCGGAAAGGAGAAATATTTTATTTCCCTCACGGACAAGTTGTGAGGGCGCAGAGCAAATCCCAAAACGATTCCTGAACAGTGTTATAGAGCACAACACATAACATGCAATTAAAGTTCACCAAAATGCCACTCAACATGTGGGATCGCAGTTTTAGGTCTTGATGAAAACAAACTTGCTGCCAAAATCAATGAACAATGATGCAAACTTTGTAATCAGCCATCTGACAAAATACATAATTGTTTTTTTACAATTTAACCCATTCTGGGTGTGACTGAACTTCCTTCCATCCTAAATGTTCTAATGTGCTTTACCTACTGCAACTGCTGCCACGGTAAAGAGCACAAAAGTGTTGCGGCGCAGGAAGGCTTTGATGCTGTCTTGAGTGATAGAACACATGCTGTGTTTAGCTCCAGATACTCGTTTCTGCATGGCTCTGCGCAGCCAGTGAAGGTCTTTCTCAGGGCGATGGGGCTTCTCAGAGTCCTCGTTCAGGAAGAGGCTGTTGCTGTTGGGGGGCTTCTCATTCATAATCAGCTCCAAGACTTGGTCCAGGAGGCAGGTTTCATGGGAAACTGATCGAGAGAAGAAAAAAAACAGAAATTAGAGAAATCTCTGTTATGTGATTACTCCAAAAGTATATGGGATGTGATGGTTAAATCAAATGATACACATTAAATGATCTTTGCTCATGACAAAAAAGACCTATTTCATGAAACAAAAGTGACTTAAAAAAAACACATGAAGGTGTGGTATTACGTGTTTGGTGTTACTGGCGATTATTCACTGCTGCATAAGTGACACCTGAAATCTGCAACTACACTGTCAAATCACATTTTTGTATTTTTTTAAGTAATGCATTGAGTTTACTCAATTCTGTACACAAATTTCCACATAATAAATAAATAAAATAAATAAATAACTAAACAAAGTGCCCTCAAGTCAATTCTGACTCCTTGTGGCCATATGCATGGTATTTCTATAGAATATATGCTACATGATTTGGGTCTTTAGGCTTCTCAAATGCTTCTTTATTACTCTTCTGATTTCTCTGACAATTTTTCACTATTTCCGTCACCCCCTCCAAGCATAACTGTCTTTTCCTTGGCCTGGATAAAAAAAATATATCACACAGACCCAATTATTGAAAAATGAAGTAAACTGGAGGGCAAAATATGTTTATGTAATACATTTTATTTATGTGAAAATAATGTGGAAATCTAGTAAATTCAATGCATTTTGAGTGTTCACCCGTATCAAAAAGCCTAGAGCATGACCTCAACTGACAAAAACATTGTCTTGCAAGAGAGAGAAAGATGAATTATGACATCTTTCCCACCCACAGACAGTTTAGTGAATTCCTGTAAACTGTATCCTGGCTGGGATCTAAAGGAGGCTCCTCACTTACTCCAAAACTTTTTTTTTCCTTCAACTATTCCTACAGCAGCACCTGACACACAATAAGCAACAATATCAGGCCTCATACTAAAGTGAAAAATCTAAATTACACATATTCATTACACACGTCAAACCATGTCAGGTTGTTATGTAATCTCAAAAAGATGTCTTTGTTGTTTCTGACACTGAGTGATATGACACTGTTAAAATGGATTAACCTACATACAAAACTGAAACTTCAAGATAGCTGCTCCAGCTGGTTTGGAATATGTGACATACTTTTGTCTATTTTTACAGACAACAGTATGTCATACAGAGTCAGAACTCCTATAAGGCTATTTGAGATTAATTAAGAACTCTGATATGAGGCAAGTTTGTGATGATTTAAGCAAGCAGTGTGCATTACTTGTTAGCTACATTACAACTTCAGACACCAGACATCCTTCGAATGGCTGACTACGTCTGATTTTGGCCAGACTACCACTTTAACCTCTTAAGTTTTTTATAACATTCTAAGGATATTATTCAGTAATTACACAAAAACAATGCCAACTGCTTTACTTATTTTTAATCTATAAGAGTAAGGCGTTCAAATCTGGGACTGCCTGTGGTTCTGTGGTGAATAATATTTATAAAAATAATAAAAAACTAATGCTGAAAAAGAACTAATGCTGTCACAAAACCAAACACAAGATATCTTGAAACTAATAATAGTGAAACTAATAGATACTGATGACGAGAGCGAATAATCGAAGCAATCGAAGAGCGTGATGAGCTTCTTTCCTGTATCATAAATGATGCGATCAGTTTCTCATGCACAGTATTTTCACTAGGGTGATCATTGTTAATTCTGTTTCAGATGACCAACAGGGTCGAATTAAAGCTGCATGAGCCCCTGGCTAGAAGCTGCTGCTCTGTATTCTGCTTTGAGTCCCTGGTGAGTCTCCAAAAGGCACAGGCTTACACACTACAGCTGATCTCTGCACAGAGGTTTTCTTAAGTATTCACACACAAAGCATAAAGGAGCAAGTTAAAAAACGTGATTTCAATCTCATGGATTGGCTAGCAATGTACCCTCCATTAATACTGTTATGCTGATTTACAGTCATATGCAGAACTCTAGGTACGCCTGGTCAAACAGTATGGATTTTCATTGTGAAATTAAGTACACATCCTTTACCAAGAACACACTTCTGCACATTTTAATGCACAATTACTGTTTATTAGCTGAATTAAGAAAAAACTAAACATTTGGCCCATGCAAAAGTTATGGCACGTGTATATTTTATGTTCAATTTCTCCCAACATGTTAAACTCAGCAAACAAATAAAAACTGTGGACTGAAATTGGAAGAAAATGCCACATTTAAGTTTGTTCCCTGTAGAGGATGTGCAAATTAACAAAGCATGTTATTTGACCAGGGATGTTCACATTTTTGCATACAGCTGTATATGTATATATAACTCAGATGCTGATTCTAAAAAATCTATCAAAGTGAATCCATTTTAAAATTACATTAATTCACATACAGTTGATGTCTACAGCGCGTAGTGCTCTGTGAGGTGGCATGTGACACATATGGTGAGATACACAAGTCTCTTCAAGCAGCAGTGTTGACTGAAGATCACAGTGCACCCACTGACAGCTGAGAAAACTAGTTTCCTGTGATCATCTAGAATTCTTATGTTGTCATGTTTAATGCTGAACATTAAAATGAAGACTTTTCCTATTATACCGGTGGTATTCTTGTTTCAAAGAGAAGTCAAAATTGAATTTGCTGACATTGAAGCAATGGCACAGGTTATTACAAAAGAGCCCAAATGAATCACAAGTTCAACTTTCTGTAAAGAGCATTTTATATGAAATATATAAATATTAGACTTCAAAAGTACACTTTTAGTTAAAGCACTGTTTCGAATAAACCTTTTCTTCATGTGTGTTGGTACTTACCACTCATGGTTTAATGTTGCTGCTGTTACTTGCCAGTCTGGGAGGGAAAAAGCCCTGCACTTCACACAAGAGCTCAAGGCTGAACTGACCACTGACCACGGCTTAACTGAACTCATGTGCCCGGGTTCAGATATAAAACAGTGTGTCATCTCTCCTGCCCTGACCTTCACAAAGCTCACCCTCCTCCCCACGATCACACGCTGGGCAGCAGTCTGGGTCATGCTGACCATGGACCAGGCGCCCTGGTTCAAATCCTGGGCTTTAATTCTAACAAGCAATGATAAAACTGTTCTTGGATCAGTGTAAAAAAGGGCAGCCAGGACGGCACACTACAAAGCCAGGAGTCATAACCTTGCCCCCACCTCACCACTTCTCACAAAACTCCAAAAATAGCAGCTCCTCAGCATATGTCATCCATCATTTGTCCCATGTGAGCTGCTGGCTCTGGAACTGATGTCCACCTGCTGCACCTGTAAGATGAGGTACCTGCCCTGGCTCTGTGTTTACATCTGATTAATGTAATTTTCTCGTTTACAATAGAACAGGACGTGTAGAAGGCAAAACAATACATTTGAAGGGAGTTATACAGCATTTTACTTTGATATAACGGAATATGGAGAGGTTTATTTTAACAGAAACGTAAGAGAAATTAGACTTACCCTACTCAAACTGTCCCACGTACGGTTCAAGTCTTCCTCTCGTTGTGTTGTGACAAGCAAGGTAAACCGAACCAGCCTAAAGTCGTTCAACAGGTCTGGGCTGAGGGACTCCAGCAGTCACGGTCTGTCCACGGTTTGTGAAGCCTGAGGAGAAAACGAGCAGGAAAAAACAGACGAGGAGAGAAATGCGTGGGAAGTGCAGGTCAAGGATTCTCCAGGCGAGAAGAAAAGCCACCTGCTGCCGTGGGAAGAGAAAAAAACGCTGCACTACTGAAAAAATCCTGTTAGTAGTAGGAGCTTGTAGGAGGCGGTTCATTTGCAGCGAGGAGAGCAAATGATTAGCTGCTGATACACTATATGGACAAAAGTATTGGGACGCCTGACCATTCCACCAACAGGGACTTTAATGACATTGCATTCAAATACATAGACTTTAATATGGAGCTGGTCCCCTCTTTGCAGCTATAACAGCTTCCACTCTTCTTGGAAGACTTTCCACAAGATGTTGGAGTGTTACTGGGGGAATTCTGTAGAGCATTTATGAAGTCAGGCACTGATGCTGTACAAGAAGGCCTGGCTCATAATCTGCTCCAGGTTATCCCAAAGGTGTTGGATGGGGTTGAGGTCAGGGCTCAAGTTCTTCCACACTGAACTCATCCAACCATGTCTTTACGGGCCTTGCTTTGTGCACTGGGGCACAGTCATGCTGGAATAGAAAAGGGCCTTCACGAAACTGTGTCCACAAAGTTGGAAGCATGGCGTTGTCCAAAATGTCTTGGTATGCTGAAGCATTAAGATTGCCCTTCACCGGAAGTAAGGGGCCTAACCCAAACCCTGAAAAACACGTGTGTCCCAATACTTTTGTCCATATAGTGTATATTAGACTTAGTAATCCTACAGATGTATCCAAATAATTTAAACTCTCACTTTGTCTCAGTTGTAGAGAGGGAAATCAAATGTGGGTGGGTTTTGGGTACAAAATGAACCAGTATGTTTAGTGGGGAAAAGTCAATGTTGCATTAATGTGTCGAGCAGAGAGGGGAAAATATACAACCATCATCCATTTCCATGACAACCGGCCTCCACGCTTAAGGTCCAGCCTCTGTAGCTCAGAGAGTTCATGTATTAATGACCCTGTAGCCCCATCTTCCCACGCATCCACCCACGCTTCGTCTTAGGCCTGTTATATGAGACTCCCCTCAGTGTGCATTCAAAAGAACTTCCCTAAGGGCTCCCAAGAACTAGCAAGTTACATACAGGGTAGCTCTCCAAACCCCATAAAGCATTCATGCGTTTCAGCATCTGCTTCATGCATTGTAGGTACTGTTTACGGCCATGCAGTGCAGCACTGGGACACTACAGTGTGCATTTTTGGCAAAAGTGTAGTTTTTGTGTCCATACTTCCACTTTAATCATGGACGATTCTGATGATTGAGAACATATATTGAAGATTGACTCTGGAGTTATATAATCCCACCAGTTACAATCAGGGCCTTTGGTGATGAAAAGGAGTTTGGCTGAAAGGGATCTCCAGTTATTCAGTCAGACTGTGCTCCCTTAAGAGGCATTACACACTTTCTTTGCAATTCAATAATAATGTCTTCAGTCTAACTTTAGGCACCAGCAGATGACTTTGGAAGACTATTGCCATTGCCACAATGCTGTTAAAAGTTAAAAGATCTCTTTTTTTCAAGATTCCTAGAGACTTAAACATTGTTCCTGCCTGACATGAACAAGTCTGCTCTGGCTTGAAGAAGATCTGGATGAGGTCTGAGCAGGCTGAGAGATGTTTTGGTGATGGAAATGAATTAGGCTATTTAGGTGACCAGTGAGTTCTAGTATTAAAAACATTAGCCTCACTGCTTCAGGTCTACAATAAAGAACCAGCACTAGAGAACTAAAGATTTCTTTGTTGACCAATTACATCTGGGGTAAAAATGTTTAAATTTGATTTTGTCTGAACTATTTCTTTAAGGCTTCAATAACTGAGCAGTAACATGGAGGTGTGTAAAAACCACATCAAAGATGTAGCATCAGATTATATTGGTAAACCTTTATATTATGTGAAGATTCTTTATATATTTAAAGGGTTCTTCACACGGACATATCTCATTTGCAAAAAATGTTTTTGGGGAACTAAAATAAGACATCACTCAAATATTTTTTAAGTCTGCATGCAAGAACCACCACTTATAATATCTGGCCAGTAGTGGTCTTATGGTGGTCCCTTTCCATTTATGGATTAAACAGAAGATAGCTAACAGACAGTGTAGCAAAATATGGGCAACAGTTTGTAGTTGTGAACCTACAAACATGCATATGGTTGGTGTTTCTGATAAAATGGCCACTGAGTATAGGTAGAGACAGGACATGTAACAGGTGCATAGTTTTAAATGTTGATTTCATTGAACCTGTAATATTTAACAGAACAATACAATAGTTTGTAACAGTAATACATTTACATTCTTAACTAATTATTTGAAGCCAATTTTAAGGCAGCCAGGTTACTTTTTTACTGTGAATATAATTTGTCCAAAGTTTTGATGATGGATCAGAGTTGGTATGGAGTCTTTGCAACAAATGAGATAAAAATATCACGGTTTGTGGTTCACTGACACCAAACTAGTCCAAGAACAGAAAGGCCAGTCTGGAATTTGTAAAGAAGTGCAAAGAAGAGTGAGAATGGTTCTGGACCAAAGTTACACAGACAGATGATGTAAAGATAAAAACTTCATCAATGCCAGTGAAAGGATCTTCGCTGATGAAGTACAGCAGGACCATGAAGTGTCTTCTATCTTGCCTTCTATACGCCAAAAATGCCTTCTAACTCAGTGAGCAGAAGTTTATAATGTGGGAGGACAACAACCCAAAATATACTGTACTCTCATCCGAGGAGTTCAGTTTTATTGGTTAATTAGAAAGAAACATTGAAAAGTCATAAAACTTCACTTTCCTGATTCAATATATAATTGAGCATAACTAGCTTAGCTTGTTGAAGAAGAAACTGAAGTCATTCAGCCCCTGAAACAAGCAGCTAATGAAAGAGATGACCGTTGAAGCTTGGCAGAGCTGTGCAAGATAAGATATCAGGAGTCTGTTGATATCAGTAAGTCACAGACTTGAGGCAGTTAGTAAATGCGACTCATTTGCAAACAAATACACACTTTACATTACATATTTGTTGTAAGTGCAGTTTCTCAATACTAATGAAAACTGAGGCAATAAAAACAATATTGTTTCATCATGGTTGCATTTAAAGGCTATGTGACAAAATACTAACTTTGTTCCATATTAATTTGCTTTAAATATGTTTGTCATGACATATATATCAGCAAAACTGGGGTGATAAACACAAAAATGATAACATGGTTTGATCTGAAATACAAACTGTATGAATATACAACAAAAAAGGAACCAATCATACTGCACTTACCTGATATGTATGCCTGATATTCACATCGTTCGGCCATGACATTAAAACCACTTGCATAATATTGTGGACAGAGGTCAGCATGGACACTCTGACCCGTCTATGCAGCAAGCTGTGATGCACTGTGTGTTCTGATGCCTATCTCTCATATCCAGCATGAACTTTCTCAACAATTTGTGTTACAAAAGCTCTTCTGTGGGTTCAAACCAGATGGGCTAGCCTTTGCTCCGCCCATAACCCTGTTATCAGTTGACCTGTTGTCCTGCCTTGGACCAGTTTTGGAAGACACTAACTGCTGCATAATGGGAACACCCTAAAAGTCCTGCTATTTTGGAGATGCTCTGACCCAGTCATCTAGCCATCACAATATAATCCTTGTCAAAGTGTGTCTTCTACTTATCAGAGGCTTTTGCACAAATTTAATGCAGTCATTAAAGCAGAAGGGGAACACTAGGAAATTCTGGAATTCATGTAAAGATTCTACTGATTGATTGATAAATTGTGTGTTAATAAAATCGAATGGAAAACATTGTATTAAATTTTCCCAAGTAGTCTCAGACTTAGTCCCTGCCTCGCGCCCAATGACCCTGGGATAGGCTCCGGGTTCCTACGGCCCTAGTGAGGATTAAGCGGTTACAGAAAGTGAGTGAGTGAGAGTCTCAGACTTTTGGACAATAAGTGTAGAAAAAATGGTAGGTGTCCCTAATGAAGTAACTCATCAGTGACTTCACACTGACAGGTGAAGTGAATGACATTGATAATCTATTTACAGTGGCATCTCTCAAGGGGTGGTATAAATTAGACAGCAAGTGAGCGGTGAGTTCTTGAATTTGATGGGTTATAAGCGGGAAGAATGGGTAAGTGTAAGGATCTGAGTGACTTTGGCAAGAGGCAAATTGTGATGGCTAGATGACTGAGTCTGAGCATCTGTGTGTGGGGGGAGGAGGGGAGGGGGGCTAGCCTGAATCTACTCAGATTCCACACAGGAGCTACTGTGAGGATAGAAGGATGTCAGCAAATAAACTGACAAAAGTGCGCTGCATTGCTAAAAGTAGTAGCAGAGTTGAAACCTAAATTTTGTTTGTACTTTTGTTTTTTAAAGATAATAGTTTGTCATACATTGCCCAACAATATTTGAGGCAAGTGTGTAATCATTAGACAAGCAGTTTACACAATACTAATTGATATTAGCTTCCATTACTTATATTAGTCCAGTAGCTCTGGTGCTAGGCTTAGCAATTCTGGCTGATTGATTGGGATGAGGGGGAAACTGTGTGGACATTAGATTTTTCAGTCAGCTACTTCTTTTTAAGAATTATCAGCATATTAACTATGCATATATAGTGAAAATGGATGCAATTATTTCAGATTACCAGGTATACTGTCCATTACTCATTGTGAGTATAAGACTCATTTTCAGTTATGTGTATATATAACTGAAATATATATATATATATATATATATATATATATATATATGTATAACATGCGTATATTAAATCCATCTAGAATCCCCAGTCCCATGGCTTGCCATGCATTCTCCATAAGGGCTAACATAATCTATGGAAAGTGATGGTAGCAGATTGTATCACTATGGAAACACAATGGATGTGCCCAAGTGTGGGAGGTGTAAAGCACGTATGATCTACATTTAGCAGTAGTAATTACGCACTCAACTGCTCAGACTAATGCATGCATGTGAGTGGATTTTGTGTACTGATTAATTTCCACTAGCATGTCCGACACTCTAGAAGCTTTACAAACGCAACAATATTGGACTTATCATAACAGAAATTATATAAAGTGTGAACCATTTCTTTGCATATATTGAATTTCCATGAACAATGGACAAGACATTCTGGAAATGACTCCATGATAAGACATGAATAATCTGTAAGCTAATGTCTATGTACTATAGCTTTTCACTTTCAGTTTTTAACCTATAAACATTTGAATGTATAGCGTATTGAAAGTCTGCAGTGATACAGTTTCTGGTGAGAGCCTGTGTTGTAACACATTATGCACCTGATGCTACTCCCATGTAAAGCCTAAGCAAGTGGAATGGAGCATGTTTCCCCAGCAGAAGACAAAAAAAAATGTGAATAGCAAAACCACAGCATAAATGATTCTTTGATATAAGATTTTTATTACAAGATTGTTATATGTGTTCAAGTTTCAGTAATAACTGATGTTACTGTTCTGGTGGATGAACGCATAATAGAACGTGTGAAGGGTAAACAAGCTGGTGATACACATTGTTAGTGCTTATTGTTTATTGACATTTTTTACTCAATGAGTTAAGGCCATTTGCAAACCATAATTATCATGTTTAGTGTATTATGTAGTTATTTACTATGTAATTATGCTGAACGTGCAATTCATAAGGCACCATTGACGTTTCTTATTGTTACAGGGCCCATGTCTGAGTGGGTTTATCACCAAAAAACAATCACAATTCATAGTTTACATGACCATTTTCCGACCCCTCTTTATCCCTTGGAATTAAACAGGCTGTTTTAGTTACTGTCCCTTTAAAACTAATATATGTAAATAACCCTTGTTATGGGTGGTTGCTCTGTATTGCACCGCATTTAAAAAAGCAGTCCAGGCTGAAACACGCCTTACACATTTGGGGATATATGCAAATGTGTTGGTTTTTGTGACATCACAAAAACAGTGAATTCAAATTGATCTTATTTAGCAGCTTTGTTTTCACTCGTATCGACTGGAGAATGAACATTTTAAAACTTTAAATGTTTACATACTGTATTACTACAACTGTTTTATTAGAATTAAAGAAAACTGTTTTCTATGATCTGAGCTCTTTGATCAATTACATAAAACAATGTCAGTTATATTTTTTTCACACTTTAGACTCGCGTCCATATGACAGGAGGAGAATGCCTATAGCTGCATTAAGAGATGAAAGTGAAGGACCTCGCTGCACCAAAATGACTGAGCAAACAGCGAAAGGTCAGGCAATAGATTTGACGCTTTGAAATGTCACCTGATTACTTTCAGCCACACATGAAGACGCCGCAGAGCTAAAGGCACAGTGGAGGCCAAAATTAGAGCCCTGACAGCCAACTCTTGGTTTTTGAAACGTAATTACTAACCATGGACCAGGAACTATTATAATGGCTGTTAATATAAAATACGTAACAAGCAGAAGACGAATAATGCCTTTTATTCATTCAAGTGGAAAAAAAATATATATTTGTATTCATATTTTATTCAAATCTATCAAAAAGATTTTAAACAAGACCATGTACTAAATCATTTGGAGTAAAAGGGTCTGTAAAAAATCTAATCTAAAGGGAGTAGTGTTATTTTGTGGCACCAGTACAGCCTTTATGGTCTTTTTTGGAAATATAGACAATAAACGAAAACCGAGTTAGAGTACAACAGGATTAAAAAGTAGACAAGCAGAATATGTATAAAAAGGTATCCCTTAAAAAATAAGAGAAAAAAAGTAGTTTAGCTGATTTTCATTTGTTCAAAAACAGTCTAAAACATCATAAAAATATAATTAACAGTGAAGGCAATGATGAAAATGTTTAATGAATAGCTATGAATAGCCATGTAATCAATTGCATGTTAGTGTTGTGTAATCAGATTCTCCAGTTATAAGCCACTATATATACTAAACCTATTTGTATATATAATGTAATAACGGGCAGGTGCATCATCAGGCTTCAATTTCAAGTCTTTCAATTGCAAGGCTGCTGCAACCGTGTCATTTTTTAATGTTTATATATATTTATATTTATATACAATAGTATATATATTGGCTTAACAATTATGCCATTTTCATTGTAACACTGCTGGCAGAATCAAACCTATTAAAGCAACAAGCAATGGAATGCAAAAGTGAATGTAAATCCTTATACAAGTACCAGTGTACTGCAAAATATGGGGGGGGGGAATCTGTGGATAAAAACTTATTCCCTAGACTTAATCTGTGTCTGGAAAACCATCCGAAACATTAAATCTTGAGACACTAAGAGGAAATGATAGTTAGCTGTTGTTCTTTGGCTTAATTTTACATTATACATGAAATACATGAAACATTCCACAGTATGAGTAACAAACAGACTTCTAGATTTCTATTCAGATTTCCATTAGTGTGGCATCATGGACTGTCTAACCGCATCCTCCAGAGATTTTCTAGTCACCAGGAGCCGGACGACATCTTCGTTCTTTTTTGTTAGCCTTTTACGTGCTTGGTCATGTGTCACCATGGTCATATCCCAGCCGTTCACCTGTTAAAAACATACAGAGGATTCAACTGTAGAAATTCACCATTAAAAACACACCTCACCCACACTGGATGCGTTAATGCAGTGTAATGAAAACTATAGAAAAATCTGTTAAAAGCTAAAGCACTAATTGATGACTACCTGCTTAAATTCATTTTTAAGCATTGAGATAGGTATAGTTGAACTATCCCTTTATGCCATGTGGTTGTACTGATAAGAATTTTTCCTTCAGATTTGTGCTCAGCCAAGCTCAAGAGACCAAAGAAATGTAATATACATTTACATTTGTTTGGCTCAAAGTGGAAAGTGGAGTAATCCAACTCCTTTACATCAACCTCCTCCCATGTGTCATTTTTTACGGTCAGTAATCAAACCTCTCAAACTCTCGCTATCACTCATTTATTTGCATTTGATTAAGTAGGACAAAGCCCCTTTATGCAGTGATACAGCAGTCACTGCTAGCTTCACACCACAGTGAGGATTTGTTGATTAAGAGCACAAAGACTGCCCACTGTGTCTGTACTTTAAAATGCAGCCATGACTGGTTCCTCAAGGAGGTGATAATGACCGAGCACAAACTGACATGATAGAAACTGACCCTTCATAAGCCGTCGCATGTCTGTGCTACTAAAATAAGTCTTACAGGATGCACAAAGCTTATAGAATTCTGTTAAATTAAGACTTTACTTACATTGGTTGATACTGTTGTTAAATTAGGACTTTAAATTAAAACTTTACACACACACAGTTGTAGTCAGATACTGTTGTAAAGGTGAATGCGCAGCAGCATAGCGTACTACATATGTCCTTAGAGTTCATATACACTACAAGAAACATGAGCCTGTCCATAAAGTCTGGTAATGAGACTTCAGACTCAGAGGCAAAGCCAGAAATACAAACAGTAGGCTGACAGCAGCCTCTGGTGGACAAACTGATTTTGGAAGGAAAAAAACTTCATTAACCACATAGAAATAGCAATATTAGTTTGCTTACTCTTACATTTATATATAAAAATAAAAAATAAAACCAGAAAAGAAAGGACTTTAAAGAGGAATTAACAAACAATATAGTTATGAAATAATTGTGGAAAATGCTCTGATTTTAGGGACAAGGATTAGGCCTAGTCTTCGTGCCAATGGTGAATCACCATAGGATTTTTTTTTACTCTTTGATCAGGCTTAATCTGAGCTTGAGAAACTGACCCATAAACAAATAAACCATGAAATACAATGTAATGTAGCTTTATTTAGCTTTATTTTAGATGCATTGTTTCCATTTTATATATATAATAAATAATACTTATTTAACATAGATGTTTAAAAAAAAAAATCAACATTATTTTCATTCCAGATATTGTACAGGTGGTTGAAATGTTATTGTCTGTAACACTGAGCAACATGAGACATTCTTCTGATTTTCCTACCTGCATTATTTTATCCCCCATCAAAAGGCCTGCAACATCTGCTGGTCCTCCTTTAGCCACCCTTGTGACATAGATGCCCTAATAAAATGCACATAATAAAAATCAACCAAACCGACTGAACATATTACCGAGGCATTTAAATATCACTGCTGCATCACTGTGTCTTTTTATGCATGTGCATCAGTCACTGTGTTGAGCTCTCTCACCTTGTCTGTCTTGTCCTCTGAGAATGGGTTCTGTCCTGGATCTTGATCAATGCCTCCTCCAATGCTGAACCCCAGGATTAAATTGTCACCGTCTCGTAGTTTATGGATCTCGATCCGTGCCTAAAACGTTACATTACATTACATTACAATCATTTGGTAGACACTTTCATCCAAAGCGACTAACAATATGAGGACACATTCAAGTTTCAGGACTTTGTGAGAACTAGAGGAGAGTATTACTAAATCGTTATGTAAAACTAGTGCAAGAACAGATGAACAGATGAGTCTTCAGGAGGTTTTTAAAGATAGAGAGGGTTTCTGCAGCTCTGGTCGGCTCTGGCTGCTCATTCCACCCACGGAGAACCACAAATGAGAAGAGTCTGAACTGGGTTTGCCTTGTGTGTAGAGATGGCAGAGCCAGACAATGTTAATTGGAGGAGTGGAGGGAGCGTGTAGGAACATAAGGTTGAATGATGGGATTAAGGTAGCTGGGTGCAGACCCAGATGTCAGCCATGGGTAACCAGTGTAGGTCAACCAGCAGTGGGGTGACATGTGACCTTTTGGGTTGGTTAAAACCAGCAGAGCTGAGTTTTTAACATACAGACATAAGAGAGAGACTGCTGCGTATCACACCTAGGCATTGATTTCTGTGCTTGTCCTTATATGGCCACACTACTAAATTACCTGTGAGCACCTGGCTTACGTCACACCTAGACCTCACCTGTACTGTGGGCATTTCATTTGCTAATAACTGGCCAATTTACCGTTACAATACAAATACACTTTATTTTCCAACAGACTACTTTTGTGTGCTCTGTTTCCCCACTTCAAAAACAAAGTAAAACTGCATCTGCACAGCTGTAAATGCTGGTTGCCAGTTAAATGGTTATGCTAAGTGTTGCTAACATGACGTTCCTGTTAGCTTCCTAGTCAAAATAAAAGGATAGATAGAAACAATTTTCAATTTTTTGACTTACAAAAGTTAATTTGACTTTCATAAAGTATATGTCTTGTTTATAAAGAAAGTACTCAAATAACTGCGAGTTATGTTATCTAGCCCGGTGGAGGCTACAAACAGTTGCTTAGCTGTAAAGCTAACGTATCTACTCGTTTAGCCAGTGGAGTAACTAATAAACTACAAATTATGGCAAAAAATAAACCCCACTCAGGTTGGGAAAGGAAGACCTTTTTAACAAGACGAGTAGTTTTAGCTCTAAGACAAAAACGACGAGTAAGCCATGGTCGCTAGCTCCCTCAGCCCTGTTGTTCGTGGAGTCGGAGGGAGGACAGCTGGCCCGGAGCAGGAGACTTTAGACAGTCCAGCACAAAACACAACTCACCACTACAGCTGTGACGGGCTGTCCCGGGATGTAAGCCATGCTGAAGATAAATACAGGACAATCTTCTTCTCCTTTACTGCAAACGATGAACAGAAACTGGGTTTTAGGAGCCAGAGTCTTTAGTCACACCCATGAATGACAACATGCAGATAACATGCTGGGGGCAGAGCCAGGGAACAGGGGGGCGTCCTGTGTCTCTGTTTCGGCACCTCTGACTTAAGTAGACTCCCTTAGGGTGCAGTGTAGTGTTTTGTTGTTGTTTTTTTTAATAAATCACTGCACTTCACTTTCCCTAAGGAAGTTTATTTTCCAATACACTACTTTTGTGTGCTTTATTTCCCACTGCATA
>JBBPCZ010000040.1:14617751-14642221 GCA_037974445.1 Brycinus macrolepidotus | reverse complement strand
AGTGCCTGACCTCATAAATGCTCTACAGAATGAATGGGCACAAATTCCCACAGAAACACTCGAAAATCTTGTGGAAAGTCTTCCAAGAAGAGCGGAAGCTGATATAGCTGCAAAGGGGGACCAGCTCTATATTAAAGTCCATGTATTTGAATGCAATGTCACTAAAGTCCCTGTTGGTGTAATGGTCACGCGTCCCAATCCTTTTGTCCATGTAGTGTATGTAGCAGCACTGAACAAAAGACTGAACTTACAGTGGCCTTTCAACGCAATGTGAAATTAAGTCTCCAACAGGGGGCGCAGCGGGGTCACTCCAGAGCCCTCCATTGTGTTTACTGGGCAGCTGCAGTCAGTCCACTGTGGTTCAGTCATGTGTTTTTTCCTCACAGTGCCAGAGCTCTGAGGTTCAGCAGATACATTAGAATGTGATCTTCATTGCTGAAATTAAAATATAAGTGTAAAATATATTACCTGTCCTACCTCACATTACCTGAAACAAAACACTGGAAGGCCTAGAGCTCTGTGCTATTGTTGATTTTTGCAATTTGAGGACAAGGACATACATTCCTAGAAACCATCATATCTAGTTATTAGACAAAAATGCCTTTTATTTGTGTGATTTAGGAAATAAAGAGAAACCTAAAAATAAGCATTTTAGTTGCTTGCTTGCTGACATTAATGGTAGCCAAAACACAGAACATGCCATGGTAACAATTTTTTTTGTCTAACTTATGTCATAACCTGGCAAGCCATGTAACTAACCATAAGCTACCTACATTAGCGAGTGAACAAAGGCCAAGCACCTTATTTTAATAATCAAATCTATTCTGGGTCGAATCTACTGCTACGTTAATTTAAATAGGGAAAGCTGCTTTTCTGGCATCATTTCATTTCTGTATTCTTCCAGTTAGAGTGGCTTCAGCCTGAGGTCCCCGGGGTTTCCTCAAGTTTCAGGGCACCATGTCAGGACCCAGCCACATGTCAGATCCTTTGTGTACAGAAAGGGAGCCAACAAGAACCTATTTAATGGGGTCTACACATAAGAGATACTGGACTTTTGTGTCAAAGAGATACTGCACATTGGTGCCTACTATGTTAATAGTGTTAATTAGTTAAGGCATTGAGCTAAATAACAAAGACTAGGGTGTGCAGTCAGTCATTGTGGTCTTTGATTTTACACTTTTGCAGAGTCAAATAAAAAACACCACCTCATCTTGTCCCTGAGGTCATTTCAGTGCACTCCAAGGGTTTATTTAAGAGGAATAAAAAAAATCTAGGCAAAATTGCTGACTGTAAAATAAATGTAGTTACTCAGGCATCCTAGCAGGGGGACTGGGGCGAGTCCCCAGTTTGCCCAAGATGTGTGCTTACTTAGCCTATTGCAAAAATAATCATGTCCATTTAAAAATAGGAACATGGATCAAAGGGCTGGGACACTTTAAAAGTCCTTCGTAATATGTATGCGATGTGTGCCTTTAAAGGTACTTAATCCAAAGTCTTGAAATGGGACTCACACAATAAAAGGAATCATGTGACCAAAACTATTACCCCATTTACACCTGATCATATCATGCGACTAGCATCAGGAATGTAGCCTGACACTATCTTTACACTCAACTCAAAAGTGCCTGCAGTTAGTCAGACTGAAATCTTCATTCTTCATTCTGTTTAAAAGAAAATAATTTTGCTCAGCACACTCCTTTCTCTCACACGGGCAGTCAATGGCTGCGTCTGAATAGTTGAATGACACTAGACTACAAATAACGAAGAGACAAGGTAAAGTTAAACCAAACAGGTGCATTATTTAAGCTAAATGGTTCAGCCAGAGTTAACTGTTCTGAATTAAACTCAGAAGAGAAAGTCAGGCTAGGGCATGAACTGCTGAGCAGCAGTGTTCTCTTCCCCATAAACAGCACAGCAGGGGGAGGTGCCGTCACAGGAGTGGAAGAGGCTTGAGGATGTGAATGTGGCTTAAGGTTGCATTCTCCCTGCTATATATATATATATATATACACACACACACACACACACACACACACCTCTGCATTTTTATGTGGATAAGCCCAGTGCTGATACTCAAGACGCATAATAGGACCAAAATTAAATGGGGTCTATTTCTTTATTCTTTACCTGATTTAGACAATCTGATCTGTAATTCAATGACCAAAGAATAAAATACTGAATGAATATTTTGTCTTTATTATTAGTATGCAAAAATATTGAATATTTTTCATGATCAACCTTATGAAATGTTTGGGTTTTTTTTGGACCCAATTGAGTAGGAGTACACAGAACTATTCCAACAATGCGATCATCACAATACATTATTCATCACTGATTTTTCAAGTGGTCAGGCTTCCCAAACTTGATGACATGGCATTGCAGTCCATGACAATACCTTCATGAGCCTAATCTACACTCATTATAATTCATAACGTAATTATTCTTAGGGTACCAAGAAAATCTCCCGTATTATGTTGAGTTTAAAGCTGGACCAATGTCATTCTTAAATAACCACAGCACTGAGATTGTGATCTCTTCAAGTCTGCAGTCCCATCAGTTTTTCCTCGTTTTCTTTGTTATAATCTTACAATACTCTTGTCATTGTTTTTTGTCAATGGTCTGCAATAGTATTTATGCATGTACATTAGTCACCTCTCTGTAAGTTTTGCTATTTGAGTAAAAAACCTGAGGTATCCCAAACTTGAGTGACTTGATTAATGCGCCTAAGGACATGTGACAGCGTACTGACCTTGTATCCTTCACCATGTACACTAAATGAGCAAAGAGGTGTTGCAGAGTATAACACAACATGAACATTCACGCAGCGACTAAGAAATCACATACTGAGAACCTATGAAGCCCACACAGAACATGGAAGTCAGTTCGAGCGGCCAGCCGCGGCTAGTCAACTCAGTTACTGTCCGGGCACATAAGGCCAGCTAATCGAGCTGCCCGATAGCTGCATGTCTCGGATCAGCGTCTCGATGGGCGTCTTGCCAACTAGTCGCATAAAGAAGAGCTGAGAGATGAGGTTGGCGGGCACGGCTCTGAGCGAGGGCAGGCGCAGCAGCAAGCGGCCAAAGCGCTGTGGCTGGGTGGGATACTGCATGCGCTCGTATTCGGTCAGGGCCACCTGGGCCTTCTCCTGCAGACTCTCCACATGGGCTGGGTCGGTCAGTCCACACGCATCTGTTGAAGAAAAGCACACAGAGGTTCAGAAACAAATTCCTGGACACAAGTGGCAAGTAGTGGTTCAGTTATATAGTAGGGGTGTAAAAATGCAATCCAAAAAAGGTTCCCCAACGTAACCATATACATAAATTAGTAAACAGTAGTTACTGAATAGTGCAAAGCAGTTCCTGAATAATAAGTCTTAAGACTAATGACTGAGTAATAAGGCTGTAGTTTATGGGCTTAATTATCTCTTTGTTTTACAACAAAGCATGCTGCTTCACATTCTGCACAAAGTCAACTAACTGGCCTCACAGGCCACCTGCAAACTTTTAGAATGTGAATACCAATAAAAAACAGACAGAGATGAGTGGAATGTCTATATGCGCTGCATTCTGAACAAGTGTAGCCCACACATTTTTCAAAATGCCGCAGAGCGAACAAGTGGCCATTTCTTGGGCGATGAATGTGCAAGGTCATACTGGCAATAATAATTTGTCATTTCATACAATTTTCAATGACCCTTTTTTCATCAGTAGTTGAGATCAGTTTTCATAACTTTTCAAAGCAATGGTTTGACAAAAAAAGATATTACACTATTTCCCCATTACAATTATTGTAGAAGACCAAGACATATGCTTTCAGAATTTTTCTTTAGTTTCACACTGTATGACTTACTGTTAGCAATAAAAATGATCAAAAGTACATTGCATAGATAAAAAGAAGTAGAGTGCCCAGATTTATGACTGAAATACATTTGTCCACTTTTATAAACATGAACGTCAGAAACTACATGCGCAAATTTATTTATGGTTACTTAACAACTCAATCCAATGTGTGATGATATAGGATTGCTATACTGATGGCTATAAGTTTCCACGACTTGTTAGTTACATTAACCATGTAGCTCTAGTGCAAAACTAAAGATTTAAGGAGAGGGAAAACTGTGAATCTTTGTTTTAACATACAGCTGACTGTTCACTGTAACACGTGAAACTCTGTTACCTGGTGAGAAGAGGGCGATGGCTTTCAGACAGCTGTACTCGGCAGAATCCACCTGCAGCCGCGTCAATTTGTCCACCTGGTCCTGGAACACACGCACCTGGTCCATGAAGGAGACCACACGCTCGGCGGACATGGGTGAGGCGTGAAATCCAGCAGCAGCCAGCAAAGGGGCCATGTGAAGTGGGAGGGCCGACTGTGCTGCGTTCAGGATGAACAGTTCGCTCCAGCTGAGCCGCAGTAGAGCCACCTGCTCCGAGACAGGCAAGTCGGGGAAAAACGGAATGTTCCGGGCCCATTCGATGGTGCTGAAGAGTAGTCGGGCTGCCAGCTCGCAGATGTTGTCAATGCCCATGACGCCACTGTTGCCTCCCCCGAGCTGCTGGCCACACTGGGCTCCGTAGCGGCTGTTGGGGTAGGGCTCCGCTCTCAGGAGCTGGGTGATGAGCTCAGGTGCAGGCTGACCATTGAAAAAGTCACCCCCCATACTTGGTGCGCTGACTCCACCACCACCACCAACCATGGAGGTGGGGCTGATGCCTGAGTGGGACGGCGGAATGCGTCCACGCTGGACAGCTGAAAGGAGGTAATGTAGACACAGAAAGATTATTTTATAAATATATCTATTTGTGTTGTCTTGAAGCACAGAACAGACTGTTTAATTCTAAGAGATAAAGAGATGTTGGAAAACACTCATGTAAAATATTAATTGTAATTGTGGTACATAAACCCACACAAACACTTAAAGGCCGCTTTAAACGAGAAAAAACTTAAGAGAATAAATCAGCCACAAATCAGTTTAGAATAAAAGCTGTCCTCTTTTCCTAGTAAGTAGTCGAACAGCAAAGAAAAATAACGGATTCTGAAGTTAAGTGGGACTATGACTGTAAAGGAATTACACTAATAAACAATTTTCCTTAAATTGAGTTGGTTTGGACTGTGCGTGTGACTATGTTTGTCTGTGTGAACTGGTAATCCATACATGGTGTTTCTCTGTCTTTTGCTCCAGCACCCCGAGACCCTGGTTAGGATAGCGACTCAGATAATGAATGAACAAATGAGCCGTCTGGAGATGCTACTACTGTTTCAAATATTCAATGTACACTAATCAACTTCAGACACCAATCATGTTTTAGGTGATCAACTACATTTAGGATTGCAGGAAAGTTATATGATTTTTGTTTTCATTTTTGTCAATCAATCTATTCAATCCTCTATAAGGTAGTAATTTTAATGCCGTCAGCTTCTGAAAAAAGAAGAACTTTTTTTTCAGTTAGCTGTTTTTGCTAAGAGATCATAACTGCTTTTATCATAGATAACTTGGTGCACTGTAACTTCCAGAGAACAGCAAAGCAATGTTGACCTTTTTGTACACTTCAGCCACGGCATTCATCTTGCAGTCATGCGGATTTATAGCTGGCAGTTCAATGTTGGACAGCGTGGCTTAGAGAGAGTGCACTGAGCATGCCAGGGTCACATAGGGACAGGCTCTAGACTTTTGGTTGAATGCCATGGTAGTATCATAATGGGATGCTGGATGTTAATTAAACAATTTGACATTCAACCATTAAAACGCTTCACATTAAACACTGATGGCTTATCGATGTGCCAAAAATTCAGCAAAAAAAAAACTCAGCAAGAATGCAATACTGTCACAGTTCACTCACAAAAACAAATGTGCCAAAAGGGTTCTTTGGAGTGATGCTATAGAAGAACCACTTTTGGCTCCTTCATGAACATTTTAACGAATGGTTCATTTGAAGAATCTTTAAACTGAAGAACCTTTTTAAAGTTTAATTATCTTTCATATAAAAGTTCTACACTACTTAACGTTTTCTTTCTTAGAACTGTACCTCCAAACCAAGAATATTTAAGAGTGTAGGTCAAAAGTTCAGTGAACGCTGGGATGCTCACCCTCTTTTCTCATGCCAACACGGAAGCATTTCTTCAGACGGCAGTACTGGCACTGGTTGCGATGATGCTGATCGATCTGACATTCTCTGTTTGATCTGCAAAACAGAACAAAAGCATAAAATCAGTATGACTGTCTCTTGCATTTCACACTGGTAAACAGAATCACTGGGCTGAGAGTCAGCATATCAGTGCATCTCTATTTCTCTTCTTTGTGTTGCTATCACGATGGTTTCTCATTATCCTTCAGGTTAATATGCTAGATCCATTTATTGCTGTCAACAGTTTCATGATTCATGATTCCTTTATATAACATCTGCCCTTTAGCATTTATCTAGACACAGCAGCAAACTGAGTCAAGCCACTACAGAACTGATGTAAGATATACAATACCACGGCTGACATTTCCAGAAAAGCCTATTTTCATGTATTAACTAATAGTGCTTGACAAGGCTAACTTGCTTTTTTATTTAAAGCTGGGAAAGCCTCACTGCATTCAAGAACACCGTATAAAACACCAGATTAAATAACAGCAACAAAGAACATCCTACAGCTTCCACTCCAGTAATGAGCAGTGCATGGTTGCTTTGCCTGCTATAGAGGCATTCCAGCGAAAAACAATTGAAGAGTCAGTACTGAACCCTTGCTCTAATTCTATGACTATCGCGTGGCTGGGTTGCTATACAACCCCCATGAATCGACCCCTGAGCTGACTGGCCTTGGTGGTATGCCATGTTTGAGGGGTTATCAAATAACTGGCCTCGGTAAATCATCAGCCTACACAACCTTGACATAGCTGAAAAACGTACGTCCTTTGGGGCATTTCTGTAGCTGCCATGGTCACAGGCTTCTATATCCATTGGTGAAAATCTATTCTACAACAGCATAGGAAGCTAGAGGAGCAACGTCCCTTTGAATAAGGTAAAAAGGGTTGGTGAATGCAACAGACAGGAGCAGATGAATTGCAAGGCACCAGAAAAACTCAAAGCCTGTTGTTAAGGCTGTAAGGTGTGTCCATTTATTTTAGAAGATAATATGACCTTTTCCGTACACCAAAGCATAAGCTCAAGAGCAAAGAGTCATTTTCTTACCAAACAATGGGCCAAAATACAATTATTTTTTCCTTGCCAGTGAGCAATGATGAAAAAAACAAAGAAATGATATTAGGTCACTGGATATTAGTTCATGCATCTAAAGCTCTACATTCATATATGACAGCGCATCTGCACGTGTCAGAATTTTATAGCTGGCGGAATCAACATTCTTAGCTGTTCACAGATTGTTTAAATGGAGCTGGAGCACCTCTGTGGTGGGGCTGTTTGCTTGTGTGAAGCTTGTTGTGAAAGCAATGCATCTGAAACAACTTATGTGTAAACAGGCACACAAAACCTACAGTCTTGCAGTAATATTATAGTAAAAGGACAAAGGTTAATTCCTCGAAATGAACAAATATTTACCTACGGTGACAAGATTATTTATTACCTGTGTTCAGTCTAAACAGCTATAAATGCTTGGTTTGTGCTCAGATATCCAGAGTTCACTGAAAGGTCACTCATGTTTTTATTACGTTATTGTAATTAAAGTTTAACCGCAATTTAATGTTTACTCAGTATGTTTAAATTCCAATAAGGAGGTTTGTATAATAATAGACTGTTAGATCAAGTGATCATGGTGTAAAAGGTGTCACCCCAGCGCTGGTGCATATTGTCCTAGTGACCAATCAGGTCACGCTGTTTGGCATTTGGTTACCAATTCAGGAGGCCTTAAGAAGTGCCATAAATACCATTTGCGGCAAGCAAAACATTTAGGAGTATTACTATCTAGTGCTCACAAGGAAGCATTTTGTGTAGCTCCCTGCCTTCTATGTCTATTATGTCATGAGGGATATATAACCTTTTAACATCACAATTCGATTACTATTTTCAGGCAACTACTGAACGCAACATTAAAGCTAAAATTTTACCTCAGTTTGGTTTGATTCTTGTGGTATGATTAAGAAATATTTTCATACAAACATGATTAGAGGAATTATTTACACAAATGCTATAAATACACTTGAATACACTAAGTTGTTTTTAACAGACCAGGAATTTCATTTCAGTCAAAAGAATGAGCACATATTTTAATTTTATCACAACTGGTGATCATTTCTGACAGTCTAAAATTGCTGATTTGTTACTTTCAGGGGTTTTTTTTGTATTTTTTTTTTACATTTTTACACCCCTTGTTAAAGTGTTTGATTTGTACCAAACCAAGACTGTGGTCACCAACTCTCAACTTCTTGCAGCACTCAGTTCTAGAAGTGTCTGATATGGTAGAAAGATAACATAACACCTGAAAACATTTTCACGATACATGATAGTTTCTGTTTTTTCATGTTAGTGAGGCTGGACTAGGCAAAAAGCACCATCAGGGCCACATTTATAAAAATACTATCAAACATTATAAGCACAATGATTTTTGTTCAGTTTTATACACTGCACTACAGCAAATCAAAATACAGGATTAACCACAATCTCTTAGTGATAAAATATGTCCAGTGTTCTTTTTGTACTAACAACATCTAATATGCTCAGAAAAGCATACTGGGACATACTTTATCACGATAATGATTACTATCGTCATACTGCCCACTCCTAGTGACAACCCTTCCCTAATTAAGTAAGTGATAGTGATCATTCGGTCATACGTGAACACACCACAGCACACAGTGTGAACAGCACGAAACTCTTCCTCTACATTTAACCCATTCACCAAGTGAAGCAGCGGGCAGCCAGGAACACGGCGCCCGGGGAGCAGCGTGTGGGGACGGTACCTTGCTCAAGTGTACCTCAGAGGTGACTATTGGTCTTGGGAAGCGAACCCACGACTTCCTGATCGCAGGGCGAATGCCCTAACCACTAGGCTACCAGCTGGCTAATACAGGCTAATACATCTGATCTAGTTCTAAAAGAGACAGAGTGTTTGGTTCAGGTGTGGCAGACTAAGGTTCAAACTGAACACTTGTAATGATCTATTACTTGTTAATCTTTACTATTACCCCAATTATTCCCGTAATACCAGCTTTTAAGACACTGCTACATGCAAATGGACTCTGAACAATCAGGGTATATTACTGTCCACTATGAGTATCCTCTCAAGTCAGTTTCTGTGGGTGTTATGAGTTATCAAGGTTTTTACGTAATCTAATGAAAATAAATTTCTTTGAGCAAAAAAAATGTAGACCAATCTTTGTCCATGTCACATTATTGATGGAGGGCATATTGCTAGCACAATGTGTCTAACGTTTTGTACATATCATGCTGCCATATTCCAAGAGTGGTGACCCCCCACTCTTGGGGAGTGGCATCTTCTTTTACCTGCAGGTGTAGCTGAGGTTACGGCGGATGCTCCTCTTGAAGAAGCTCTTGCAGCCCTCGCAGGTGAAGACGCCGTAGTGCTTGCCACTGGACTTGTCCCCGCAGACCACGCAGTCCACCACACAGGCCTTATCGTCCTCTGCCCCCTCTGCATCGCTGTTCCCCGCCTGTGGGGAGCTCTCATCCTCCTCCCCCCGCAGGTAGCCCTTATCCCCCAGGCCATTGGTGCTCCCATTAGGGTTGCCCCATCCCCCACCCACCATGGCCATTGCTGTGTTGCACCACCACGGTTTTAGAAATCTTCCCCCAGACAGTGCTGAGCGTTCTGACTTGCCCAAGACTGTGTGTGTGTGTGTGAGAGAGAGAAAGAGTTCACGCCGCAGACATCAAACTCAAGCTTTTCGAATGTGAAACTGGCAGTGGTAGATAATGTGAAACACCCACTCTAAACTTAAGGCCCCCTTTAAAAATGGGCCTAAATAGCTTCACAGCTGTTCAGCACTCCTCTTTTTTTTCTCTCTCTGTGTCCTTTAATCTACATTAAGTTCAAGACAAACCCCTCCTGGTCTGTTGAAAAGCAAGCGGTTCAGGGTTCAGTCAAGAGCGTGAAATGCATAGCCTGCCCTTTCTACAGGAAACAATAAATTACACATAAACCTGCCTCATGCCAGAGAACAGACACCCCCACAACACAGAACACCACTTGGAAACTGGGGCAGAAGTGAAGAGCCTTTCTCAAAACGAACCGAAACGCCACATCTCAGCTACCAAACAGAAGAAACACTGTGGCACTCTTTTTTTGCAGGCAAGTGAAGGACAGTTGCCCTACCCACAGGTCACCAACAAGTCAAACCAGTTCTTCACTCTGCAACCACACAACTGCTTCAACAGGCTCCCAAACACCTTCCACACCACTTTAGATTAATATCAGGGAAACAAAGTCTCTAAAGTGGCCCTTCAAGAATTTCTCAGCAACTTTGTCACTGCGTCAATGCATGCTGTACCTCAACTTCACATCAAGTAGTCATGGTGGGACTCTTTCAGAGTTGTTTTTTTTTGGAGACTAGAAGACTACATACAGTCTGAGCATGTCTTCAGAAGCAGCTGGAGAGAAGAGGCCAGGACTGCTAATGATAAACAGAGGTCTTTCTGCCCTGGTGCCTTTTGAAGGATCAAAGTTCAAGGAAGTCCCCTCTCTCTCTCTCTTTCTCTCACACACACATACACACACATAAACACCCCCCTCGCCTGCAGGGTCCTGGGTCTTCTCGAGTGGTCGAGACAAGGTTCCGAAGCAGAACCTGGGAGGAACTGGGCCAGTAACTCGAGGCTTGTTTTCTTGACCACGCAGCTCTCCTGGTAGCCTCCCTTTCTCCCTCTTTCTCTCTCCCCCCTCCTCCTGTTTTGTCAACGCTCACCCATCCAGCTTTCACGACTCCAGGGCTTCAGCCTCCTCGCATTCCCGGAAGCCGGACAGAAGCAGACGAGCCGTTTTTGTTTACTTCTCCTCTCCGTCCACTGGCTAAGATGCTAACTGGCTAAGGCTAATCCTCCCCCATCGGGTCAGAAGGGAGGAAAAAACCGAGCTGAGTCTGTGGTGGCGAGTGGTCAACAAATCCTGCTCTGTTTCTCTCTCTCTCTTTTCCCTCTCCCTCCCCTCCTTCTCTCTCTCTCTCTCTCTCTCTCTCTCTCTCTCTCTCTCCGAGTGTGTGTGTGTGCTCAGGGATTTGACACTGCTATTCAAGCCCCGCGGTTGCCATGGCGCCGCCTGCCTTATATGGCCATTGGAGTCAAAGAGCAGCGAGTGGGCTGCCGAGGGCTCAGCACACACACGCACGCACGCACGCACACACAGCTAGAGAGAAGAATGTGCTGCTGCCGTCCACGCTAAAGCCCTGACCTCGGCCCTGCCCCCCCACGCACACGCACATCACACACACACACACGCTTACAGAGGCTGTTAACCCAAACGATGCCACAGCATAACGGCCGATGGACTAAAGCAGCCTGTTATCATAGCGTTTCTTTTGGATCATGGCATAAAGCCTAATGGTTTTGTCAGTGTCAAAAACAAAATCTGTCAACACTTTATAAAATAAAATGTAATCAACGGGACATTATAGAAACATGCAGCCATAGGTGGTGATTAAACCAGGGGTTGCAGTGTCTACTACACAAATATAGTCTTTTTATTTTAAATAAATGAACCCACATATGTCTTCTGAGATTTTATTTTTAATGATAATAATGATAAAATAGTGGGGAAAAAAGTGTTTGGTCATACAGTGCTTTGCATGTGCCTCTCAAGCATGAATGGATAAAAAAAACACATTTTATACAAAACTATTATCTCAAAATTATCATAAAACAGTGTACCTGGTAGCATTTTCATAACCCTTTAATAAACTAGCTTTCAGTGAGGTACTAAACTTTTCAGATGTCTGGTTCCTATGACAACAACTGTGAACAGTTCTCCTATGCTTATCTAGAATGGAGTGTCCAAGTTTTTTTGGTAAATTTTATTGCCCTTGTGCTGAACTTCTGCAGAATCGCCTTTTAATAGTGTGTATAAAGATGAGGTTCTGTAATGTTCAGAGAAGCTAAAATTGTGTATCTTTTTTAGTCAGTTTGTTTTTTTCACTAGGCGACTATAACAGAAGCTTGTGTGTCAGTTCATTTCCTCCTATGCTGCATTTCCCTCTAAAAATAAAACGAATGTGTCAAAAGTTTGTCATTTGTGCTTAGAAGTATGTCGAGATTATATCACACAAGAGCTAACAAGGTGTCCACTTTTTAACCTCTCGATTTCATGGTGGGTGAAGTGGATGATTTTGACTGCTTTGGTGTGGAGGGAGGTCATCAGAGGGCCTTCAGTAGTGTTAATCTGAATTACAGCAGCTCTTTGAGCTAAGCATGTGTGGAGGAGGGGAGAGAACAGGCCTGACTGCACTCCTCACTGAGACTCTAATGAATTACACTCTAATCCTAAAACTTCATTTAACCACCCACGGCAGAGCTATTCAATTTCTGTCTTTTTTTTTTTTTGGCGTTTCAATGTAGGTGCCTGTTGCACTGGTAACCAGTCCTATTTTCTTGTCTAATTACAGTGCATGCTTTGCTTTTTATTATAAATAAAATAAACTTTTTGTTTAAAATAATGGAAAAGGGTAGAGGTTGATTTGAAGTGTTTGTGAGATTTGTAGTGAGAAAATATTTCTTTTTAAGTTAAACTGCTTAGCACACGAAGTATGTTTTTTAGGTTGAACTGAAACATTTTTTTTCACAGTGTAGTATTTATGTCATTAAGTTCAACATAATATTAATATGTTCAGCATAAAGATAGTATTAAGAGGTGTTGTAGCTCTTTATCAAGCAGCTAAAATGGTAGATGGTGCTTTTCTTTGAGACTGGTAACGTCTCCAGTCCTCTTCGTTTGCTTTTTTGTGTCTGTGGTTGTGTGTGTGTGTGTGTGTGTGTGTGTGTTCTTAAGATTGGACTGCTGGCTTTTGAACTGCACAACAGGAATGCAGCTGCTCTCTGCTGGAGTCTGGTAGTTTGGATTTGTGCATTCTTGCATTCTTACACAGTGAGCAGTCCCTTACTGGCAAAGGAATTGTCACACACTCTTCTAGTACTGAGTTGGCCCCTCGGGTACAGTGAACCAAACACTCACGTCTCATTTACAGTAGCCTGTTTTCTGGAACAACACCTGTAAAGTTCTGTGCCGACTATTTGACCCGTTGAACCGTTAAGGCCTTAATATAGGTCCACATTTCAGTTCTTCAGTCTCATTACGTTTGACCCTCTGGTCACATTACATGTCTCAGATTACGAGGGTGTTCAAAAGACTATAACTTACATTCTTTTACGCTTGTTGCCATAATATTTATTGAATAATGTGGCTTAAGATAACTAGTAGTGTAAATATCTGACCTCGCTAGTGTTCAATTCGATTACAATTCTTTATGAGTCACTCCATCATAAGCCTGAAATTTCGCCGTGATTCAATTGAAATATTTTCATAAAACTTTGAATTATTTGTAATAATACACTGAATATGCAAATATGAATGAAGGTACTTTTCACAAGGCATTGGAATGTAGATAATAACAACAATCCTTACGTTTACTTGTGCATTTTTTCACTTGCAAATAGCTCAGTTGGCCAAAACATGCACACGTTTGACTATTATTATAATCGATTATTTTCGAATTTGCACCTTTAGGCATCATAATACATGGCTGTTTTTAAACCGCTTTTCACAGTATCTTGTTAATGAATGAATAAAATACTGTGAAACTTTAAGGGGTTTTATCTTGATTTCTGCTGATATCTAACATGAAGTGTGGTGTTCTATGCAATGGTGAACTTAAGGTTGCCCAGAAGAACAAGTTGATTCTGCAACAAATTTCAAAAAACAAGAAATTCAACATTTTATCCTGCAAGAGCAGAGGAAGCCTGGCCCAGTAACAGTTACCGAAGCACAACAACCGTAATGTTGCTGCTGCTTCAGGTGTGGAAGAATGCAGCCAGTGTGTTTAATCTTTAACCACTGCATCGGCTCACGAGCCACTCGTCTGTGCAACGTGAAGCTCAGGCTGTCCTCTCGGCTCTGGAGGCCCTTTGACCTCGAGAGAATGGACAAGGAGCAGAACATAAACACTGCACCGCAACAGGCTGAAACCAAACATCTGCTGGGGTGACGGCGGAGCAAAGGCAATCAATATCACCTTTAACACCAAACCAAACACACAATCGCCTGGTGGGAAAGTCACACTCCAGCTATTGTTATTCAAATGACCTGATGAGTATGTGATATGAATAGAGGATCTTCTTCAAAAGTTTACAGCTGAATATAATAAGGAAAGATTTTGCAGGTATTTTCTGTTGCCCACAATAACTTTTTTATTAAAATGTTGTTCACATCGACATCACGTTTCTACTTTTTATAAACAGTGCTTTGATATCAGACAAGAACAAACTTTGAACAGACTTTTTTACTCTACAGGTTTTTGTAATTTATATAGTAAAGTCTGTTTTACCCATTCTGTTCTTTATTGTAAATACTACATTATTTACACTTTAGTTTCATAGTAGTTACCAAATAATTTACAGCAGTTACTTCATTATAGGTCTTAAGATTAATAATGCAACAGTAAGCTTGAAGTTTAAGGGGTTAAAGTAAGTTAACTTTGTTTTTAAAGGCTCATATAACAGAAAATGGAATTACCCTTTTTTTTTACTGAAAGTTTCTGATGTAGTGTGTCATCACTGATAACATTTCAAAACTATTCAGGTTCACACAGAAACAAAGCTGCAAAATTAGTCAGTTTTGAATTCATTGTTTTTGTGATGTCATGAAAACCAGCACATTTACACAAATCTGCCTTTTTGTTCTATAGTTGTTTAGCCCCGCCCATTCATGTCAAAGTTCTGAGGAATGTTTCAGCATGAACTGCTTTTTGAATAAAGTACAGTATAGGGCAGCCAATCAAAATCCAACTAATTTACATATATCAGTCTTAAAGGCTCTGTAACAAAAACAGCCAGTTTTATTTGACACAGAATTATGATTTTTTTAAGTACATAAACCCACACACAGGGAAAAAAATAATACCGAACACCAGCCCTTTAAGCATGTATCATATATGATGACAAAACTATTGTGTGTATAACAGAAAGTCCTGCTCATTGTAAAGTCCTCCTGTGGTATAAGCAGTGCTTTTATGTATTTTTTCTTCTGCACTTCCAGTTGTCTTGACTCATTTAAGCTGTGACTCACTTAAGCTGAGCAGGCCTTCCTTTTCCCATAAACCATTAAAGTAAACTCAATGAGAGCGTATCAGCACACGATCTGACGACGTGGTTGTGGTCAAGGCTGAGACAGTTCACGGGTCAGCTGAGGTTCTACAGTCGGGCCCTAATGGACTCAATGAAGATATCTCTTTAGATAAATGGATTGGAGAGCTGTTTCCAACAGTAACACAACTCCTCCTACCCTTTACTTTTAAAGTCTGCTAATCCGCCTCTCTGCTGTTAAAGGCAGTGAAGGCCTTGTATTCAGGCTTGAGCTAATTGGGGACACAAATGAGCCTTAGAGTTCCCATGCTGTGTTTTACACTGTTGCACTGATACGTTGGTGTTGGGTTTATGGGCCGGATGCCATTGTGTGAGTGAATGTGTGTGTGTGTGTGTGTGTGTGTGTGTGTGTGTGTGTGTGTGTGTGTTTTTCTGTGTGTGTGTTAGCAAGTGTTAGCGTGTGTTCCTGTGCGAGTATATTTGCAAGAATGGCAAGTCATGTTTGGTTGCTTGATTGAGGTCAAACCTCTTTTTATCTTTTTATCTCAATAACAGCTCTTTTCTCCTAAATGAAGAAAGCGAGAGGTGCAAAGGTGAATGTAGAGGATGAGAGTGAGAGATTAATAAAATGGAGGGAGGGAGAGGAGAAAAAAGGAGAGAAAGGGACAAAACAGGCCGTATTGACATCTGTGAGAAAAAAAAGAGAGTGAAGGGCCGGAGCATGATCTCTTTATACTACTCGTGGGGGCAACGTATTTAAATGAGAAACGGATGTTTAGAGTAAATGAGTTGACCTTAACCCTGTGGGTCAGTGCCCTCTGTGTGTGTGTGAGTGTTTGTGTGTGTGCGTGTGTGTGTGTTTGAATGAGGAGATGTGTGTGTGTGTGTGTGTGTGTGTGTGTGTGTGTGTATGTGTGTGTGCGTGTGCGTGTGTGTGTGTGTTTGAATGAGGGAGAGAGTAAGTATGCTTTAGAACCAGGGGGTCCGTATTAATCCATTGCCCACCCTGTGATTGACAGCCTCTGTCATTGTTTCCCAACACTGAGGATTTTTCCCAGGCATTTGAGCATCACCAAACTCCTCACATTCAACAGATGCTGAAGCTTTATGGCACCTCATTTTCCCATCACTCTTTTTCATTTCGCTCCCTTGTTTAGTTTACTCTTGCATTTCACCCAAGTTCTTTCCATCATCTGAAAATCTTATCTGTTGCTTAGTATTGGGAAGGCATGTAGTGATACAAACATTTCACAATATGGGACGATATGATACAATAAAGAATTAATTATATAGAATAAAGAATAATAATAAAAAGACAACTTTCTGACTTTTTAACATCAAAGTCTAGCTGTCACAACCTAGGGAAAGTGTAATGAACACAAACAAGTCATTTTTAGTACACAAATGCATTTCAATGCATATAAATTGAAATGTGCAGTGTAGCATTTTTAAACTTTCCTGGTTGTCTCATTTAGAAATATTGTTTTAATGGAGCTATATTCAATCAATATTGCAACTCCTGTAAAAAAAAAAAATATTAAAGGAAATTAATTTTGTTACCTATTAAGTCATGCCCAATCCACATTAACAAGTCTGCTCCATTTCAGTGATAAGCAAAACGCAGGTTCAGAGTTTTGGGGATGTATTTATGGAAAGAGTTTCAATGACTATTGACTTCTAGTGTTTATTAGTTATGTTATCCTCAAAGCTCCAGCAATTAAGAAAATTTGGTTTGCATTCCAAATATGTCTTCACTGATCAGCTAAATCTGGGGTGGAAAAATCTGTGTGTGATCTTTTCACCAAACTATCCCTTTGGCATTCATATAATTTCGAAAAAAAAAAAGGAAATGTTAGAAAGCAGTTTACACTCGGGTCTGCAAAAAGTCTACAAACCATATTATTGTGTTATTACAATGCTGTAATATGGAATCTATATATTGTATCAGTATAAGGGTTGGGTGATATAATGATTCGTTGTCATTGTTGTGATCATTTACATCACTATACACTCTGCTTAGCATGCTGCAGATATTGTCAGTATCTCTAGTCAGTTTTCTACTTCTTAAATAATAGGAGCTTTTTTGATGTTAACTTATTACACCATTAACTTTTTTTTTTTTACCAACTTCTTGATTTTTCCTGTTGTTTCCTAATATCCTGTAATTGCATTATACACAAAATGTAAATTTGCCTCTACTCTTTTTTCTGATGCATAGTGTTCGTTCCAACTTGTTTGCAAATATCAGCAAAACCAAATAGTGTAATATGTATTATGTCATCATAAAGATATTGTATTCTTGCCTTTTCACCAAGTCTCAGGAAAAACAGTTACCTTTTAGGATACAAATGCTGCCGGTGTGGTTGTGCCATCAAAAGGCAGGTTCTTTAGCAGGGCTGGGATGGGATGTGGGATATAAATACATGGGAGTACGTATTCAGATTAAAGCATCTATAATTAGTCCACATTACATTTTACTCTTCCCTTTACACGTGACCCTCTCTGACATTGTGTTGAGAATAGATTGAGAATAATTGCTGCAGGTCGTGGATTGAGCCACTGAGGATCATGATCATCAGTGCTCTACATGCAGCCAAACAGCTCGCCCAGCCCTCTGATCTGCTTTATCAGGCAGGCAAGCTCAGGCTAGAGCCACAGTTCAACACACCCTCCTAACCCTTGCATTCACACGCTTCAACCACAGCCCCGGCCATCCTTTGACCCCTGGGGGTGTGACCCTCAACCTTTGCCTCAACCTCCTGACCAGCGCTCACAGCTGCAGTCGACGGCCCGAGGCTGGGGGGCCCTGAGAAAAGGTGGATTCAGTAAAAGGGGGAGACAAATGGCCGAGCTGGGATACTCCGGCTCGGCCTCTTTTGTCCTCCTTTTGTTCTGCCGGACTGAAGGGCCACATCTTCACAGGGAGCGTGGCTTTCACATGAGGAGAAAAAACACATGACCTCTGGTGTAGCTACCCTTATTCGTGATCTGTGATCTTGCTAGTGTTTCCACAAAGACTCCCTTAACCGAGCAGGATTAAATGCCTCTAATAATATAGTCACAGGAGAAGTGGAGAAAAGAACATCAGCAATCAGGCTGTTCTTACAATTACTTATGAAAGATGCTTCATTTGTAGAAGCCCAGTTATAGTAAACTGTTTTCACAAACAATCATTTGCTTCAACTTCTTTTAAGAATCAGTTTGGAGAAATTCATATTTACACGATTGTCTTAATTAGGTAATATCCAAGAGTGCATGACACACTGCTATCTACAAAAAAAGGCACAAAAAGCTAAAAACAGTAAAAGCAGACATTTGGAATTTTGTTCATAGTTTTATACAGAGGTGTGGGGGTGCAATTACTTTCATCACTTATTAGCTACATTGGACTCGAGGCTCCTGTCAAAACTAAAGAAGCAAACTTCAGACACCAAACATGTCTTGGTTGATCATTATTTACTTCAGATGTTTTCACTGAGCTCTGTATTTAAACAAGTTTTCCTCAAAATCAGGACCAAAAAATCTTTTTTAATCTCTTTAAATGTCCCTTTATTAACTGCTGTTAATAAAATTCTTACAAAGTTGTCATTGTGGTTTCATGTTAGGCCATACAGCATGTGCTTTTTGGACAGACATAGTCTTGAAGGCTTGTCTTTCAGAGCACAGTCTCCTCCTTCTTCCACTCCAGTGCCTCCAGTGTAGCTTTCAGTTCGGCCAGTTGGGTGGCGTGACGCTCTGACATGGCCGTCATTTGCCGTTCTAGCCTCCAAAGCTGCTCGTGGTGCTTCTTGCGTGTGTTCCTGTAGGCGCTCAAAGCTTTACTGAGGGAAGAAATGCCGGAGATTAATGCAATTTCAGCTTCACAAGCTTTCAAGTTTTACTAGTTTTCAGGATCAGCAAAAAAAAAAACGCCATCAAATCTCCACAATTTTCTCCTTTTCCCAGCATGACATACCGTTACCTGTGAAAAAAGCTGCAGTCATCTTAAACTTAGTCTTTGAATTTAGTCTTCTGTTATACACAAGACTTCACATTGGTAGGGTATAAGCTTCCGTCACTTTTTAGCCACATCTTGAAAACGTGAATTCTATGTGTTCTTGTGTCCATTTTATGCCAGAAACCACATTAGCAAGGCCAGCTGACTTTGGGGTGAGGAGATAATTACATTACACACAGAGTAGTGTGGGGTGACTGTGTTAACTACATTTGACAACAGTTTAATTAAGCCTTCAGTTAGTGGTAGTCTTTGTTACACAAAAGGGGAAATCCACAGATTTTTCAAAATTTCTAATCAAAGACATTTCTTTATGGTGACGGTGATAGGAACTAGGTGAATACAGCACATTTATTTACTCTCCAAAACCACCAGTGAACCCACATGTGTCTTATGATTGTTTATATGTAATGTTGATAATGGTAAAGGAGAATCTGAGAAAAAGTAAGGTTTTCTTTGGGTAGAATTCTGTCTTACAACATCCATGTACCTCTTTGCACTGAATTTATTTACCATAAAACTATCAAAACTATCATAAAACTGTGGGCACCAAACAGCATATTTATAACATTTTTGTAAGGCAGCTTTTAGGAAAATAAAATATTTCTGACATGATGTTCCTATCACTACCACTGTGAAAAATTCTAGTATAAGATATGTGTTGCTCAACAGAGAGGAAGTATCCACCTGACATTCAGGTAGTAATCCATGCACAGCACCCAAAGTAGTTAGCTAATTAGGACCTAGTGCTCTGATGCTCTGTCTTCTAAAGCTAAAATTTAAAATGTCACCCTCAATGGTCACTACAATTATCTCTTTATTTTCTAAAGAAACCATAATACTGTACTTGTGACAGAGAGAGAGGCGGGCCACCTCCTCCTTGTTAACTCTCCGCTGGGTGGTGCAGTCTAAGAGGGCGGAGTCCAGAGATTCTCGTAAAGATGTCACTCTCCTCTTGAATGTCTGCTCCCTGCAAAACAAAATAAGCAAATTATAATCACGCCATAATTCTTTAATCCACCATTGTGGAAATTTCTATCTACAATGAAATTTAGCATTTCATCAAACTTAAAATAGTCATTTCTTTATTCACGGTGAGAATTCTGAAAATTCCTCATATGCCTGCAGCCTCTGGCCCCCGTTTTCACCTTAGCAGGGCTGCCCTGAGTTCTCTCATGATGGCGTGATTCCGTGGCCCAGGAATTCCTCCTCCGCTTTCCAGCTTGGCTCGATTCTCATCTATCCTCTAAAACAAGGAAAAAAAGACTTGGTTCCAACATTTGCCCTTTAAGGATCTTAAAAACCATCAGCACTTCTGCGGACATGGCTTTGTGCTATAATAATGAAAACTACGCCAAAGTCCAAACATTAAGCCCTTAAACTGTATGGGCCAGTCTCCAAGATTCCAGATTAAGCCTAGACTAATTTGGATTTTTAACGGTGAAACAGCACTGCAATTAAGGCCAAGTGCAGGCTTACTTCATGTCTGAGAAACTGACCTAGGCGTATTATTCAGTTATTAATGGTAATGATTTTCAATAACTATTACATGTACTACTATAATGTAAGGTAATGAGAATGAGGGGTGGATGCCTGAACCCACTGATGGGTTCTTGGGGCCCCGAAACACAGCAAACTAATGGCTTCCAGGCTGCCGCTGAGCACCTGTAACTGCCCATTGGTTATACATTTTACAGTATGTCCCACAACGTTTTAGGCCAGTGGTGAAGCTGCTCATTAGTGTACAATAAGAAACAGCAGAACGGTATAAAAAACTGGCAAACCAAGCTGGAGACTACTTCCTGGTGAAGAGATTTATTTCCTTTCATGCTGACACAGAATGCAACAAGCGTGTTTGTCATCAGTGCTTTCAAGTATTCAATTTTTCACCTTCAGCTTTTCACAGGAAGCCTTGCTCGGTGCCAGTTCTTTGATGTCGACTTGGTGTGCCAAGGCCTTCCGAGTTTGAGAGGGTATTGAATGAATAAGTCATCACTCTCAAAAACATCTGCATCCTGATTTCATAAATTATACAGGCCTGTGGACAGCACTGGCTCTAAACAGTCTTTGACCTGGACCACACCAAGTCTTAATTCTAATCACCCCAAGCAGAAGCTAATGGAGCACCTGCTGCTCTGCTCTCCTGTCCTCCAGCTCCTCTCGAAGGATCTCTGCTATCACTGCCCCAGCTGAGTCCTGACACCTATGGGCCATCAAAGAGAACTCCAGACAGCGCTTCTCCTTCTCCTTCAGCCTGATGAGCCCTCGAAGCTCCATCATCTCCTCCTGTCAGTCAGCCCAGAGAGATCAGACTGTTACCTCAGACACTGTGTGAAGTTTTGCAGTATATTTAAACTACACTGTAAACCTTAAATGTTGAGTTTACTTAAAAAGGCTAGGTAACCAGTTGCCTCACTTTTTTTTTTTTTTTTATAATTTAAGTAAACTGTTCATTCTTAAGTAAAGTTCATAAATTGTGAAGTTCAGGGTCAAATGTAAATAGTTCTAAGTGATATTTGCCAGAACGTTACACTGTGAAATATCAGTCAGTTCAAATTAGTTTTAGTCAAACAGTATTTTACTGAGTGAATTTACTGAATGATGATCAGTTGTGCTATGGCTATGTCCATTCTAATTTGTCAGATGTCATAATTTTAAGACCCTCTCAACATTCTAAAGGACATAAATATACATTTTTATATTAGGTTTTTACATAACTCTTTAACTTTGGCTTTAAACAGGCACCTTAAAATAACACAGACTCTACAAATGTTGGACATCCTTTAGCATCATATTCCTGAAAATGATTTTCTTTTCTACGATTTAAAGATAGATTGTTGGCAGGATTTCTGCTGATGCTGATAAATCTGTGGAACTTTAATATAAGTCTTTTTTATCAGGTAAATGACATATCAGTCAGGCCCTTTTAAACACACTGTAATGGGACCAGAAGGACAAAGCAAATCATTCATTTTTAGTGCACCACTAAAGCAGCACCTGTGAAGAGCTAGACCACTATGGAGTCATCTTCAAAGGACAAAGACATTCATATATTTTGCAGAGAAAACATAACCGCAGTAATATGAGGGAGACCTCGCTGCAAGCAGATATCTAAATGAAATGACAGATGTTGGTCCTTGGGTGTCCGTGGGTCCTGTTATGCTGACAATACCTAACTATATCTATCTACTAAACCTACCCCTACATATTGTCATGTAATTTGATTGTATGTCATTTTTAATTTATTTTATTATTTTTTTTACTGCCTTTACTTTTATTGTCATTAGTTTTTATTGTCTTTGTCTTATTTCTGTAAGGTGACCTTGAGTGTTATGAAAGGTGCCTTAAAATAAAAGGCACCTAAAAAGCATTAGTATAATCACCAGTATTTTTATTGTGGTTGTTATTATTATTATTATTATTGGTAGTAGTAGTAGTCGTAGTCATAGAAGTAGTATTTTTAAGACTACACAAGCCTATAAAATACATGGAATGAAAGTAATCTCATATGTGCAAATTACAGACAATCGAATAAATGTAATAGAGGAGAGGTCTATGGTCGTTCAGAAATGTTTCTATAGTACCTTACTGTTCCCATGAACTTCTCTCCTGAAATGTAAACTGTTCTTATCGACCCTCAGCCAAATTTCAGCAGTAGTGCATCATGATATCTCACCCTGACAGTGACTAGCTCATACAGCAGCGCAGCTTTCTCTCCTTTGGGGTTATTTGAGGAGGCACTACTGTTTCTCCTGGCCCCGGCCAGCGTGCCTGTATCAGGGCTTAGCTTCCCTTCTCCTGTCCTCGTCTGCTCTGGAATACACACTGCTGCTCTGTCCTGCTTCAGCCGGGCGATCCTCTGCTGAATCACTCCAGTCTTATCTTCAAACTCCTTGGCAGACAAACTAGCAAAATAAGGGAAAGTACAAGGTTATTCTGAAGACAGTAACCATGAAACTAATATGTAATGCATGAAGAACTGAAATGTGGAACTACATACAGAACCTCATGGTTTATGGAGTTAATTTACAAATAACAACAACAACAACAACAACAATAATAATAATAATAGCAAACTAGTAAATATCAAAATGTAAAACTGTAAAATTGTTGCAGAAACAAATACTGGCACGACTAAGGATCAGAGGATCTGTCGCTCCAAAATGAGTCCAGTAGCAACATCTACTAACTGCCAACCACCAAGAAAAAAAAAAAAATCATATATATATAAACATATATAATCTATTAAAAAGAAAAAAAAAAAAGATTGGCAAAAATTGTAATGTAATGAAGAGTTAAAGAGCCAGGAGCGATAAAGTATCCATTTACTTTTTGGAAACCTCAAATTTAATCGAATTTAATCACAAAACATGTATTTTTATACTTTGATAATATTTTACTTGTTCATAACCCTGAGCATAAAATGAACTCCGTGTCATTAAGTATTGAAAAAAGCAAAAACAGTATTAAATTTGCCCTGGACAGATCAATAACCCTGCAAAGAGAGATGGACAATGACAGATTTGACTAGTTTCAGTTATATTTATTGTTCACACTCTAAATGACCGACTTTAGCTTGAAACCTCTGAAAATGATTTAAAGGAAGACTGAGAGGTAACTGGAAGTAATCTAAAGACCTGGTCGGCTTGGACTCTGCTGTATCCACTGGTGTGCAGGACTCTTCTTGAACAGTAATCAAACACTCAGGCTTTTCTGGGTGAGATGGTGCTGTAATGAGAGATGGATGACAGACAGAAAGGGAGACAGAGGCAAAGAATGAGTGTGTGTTTGTTTTTGTTGTTCTGTTACATATGTAATACATATGTACATATAGATACATCTGTAGGTACATGTAGCTAATATTGTCCCTGTCAGAACAAAACCTGCCTTCATTTTTTCTTTTTTTATATTTTGACAAACAGTGCTGTGCAAAAGTCTTGAGCCACCCCTAATTTCTTCATATTTTGCTTCCCCAGAGGCAGTATTTTTAATGTAGTCTTGAGGAAAAGTTCTCCAGGCTTCCTGAAGGCATTTTAAAGGCTCTCATTTTCAGTCCAGTCCCTGCACTTGAGCAATTTAGAGGAATGATTTTTGTGTGTAAGCCACACAGTGACCTACGTATGAATCATTTAAGTCAAGTCAAGTCAAGTCAAGTTTATTTATATAGCACATTATCACACAGAAGGTCATTCAATGTGCTTTACAGAAATGGAAAATAAAATAAGAATGAATAA
>JBBPCZ010000040.1:14604712-14617651 GCA_037974445.1 Brycinus macrolepidotus | reverse complement strand
TGAAGAAACAGGAGCAGATGATTCCAGATGATCAGGCGGTGATCAGTATACGGGTGGTGCTGAATGCTGAGTGGTTGAAACACCTTTATCTAGGCGCCTTGTATCTTTAGGCGCTTTGCAGCCTGTCACAGTAAAACATTTGTTCTCACTTCTTGAATTTAATCTACTCAATATGTCAAAGATAAGGCAGTTTGACAGGCATAAAAAAAGTATTTTTGCACCAACAAGGTGATTCAAAGAAAAATTTAAAGAAATAATGGGTGGCTCAAGACTTTTACACAGAACAGTAATTTGAAAATGACATCTGTCCTTTACATTGTGTCAAAGTTTTATGATGAACAGACCATCAGGAATGGTCCAAATGTCTTAAAATAAAACTTTTTTACATTGACTTCCTTAATAAGTGAAAAATGTTTTTTTTCTCCTCCTGAAAAGTTACTATTTTGGAAATAAGAGGTTTTGTTCCAACAGCAACAATATAAATAATACATGGGGAATGTATGACCCCACATCCTGCAAAGCATTGTGTGTGTGTGTGTGTGTGTGTGTGTGTGTGTGTGTGTCTGTGAAAGAGAGAGACAGAGAGTGGTGGACAGAAAAAAATGTAGTGGGTGTGTGTGTGTGTATCATATGAGCTTGACACGTGACACAGACAACTAATGCAGAGTGTGTAAGGCACCTGCCAACGCAGCACTCTGTTGTTTCCTGGCTTCATACAGGGACAATAGATCACTGTAGGCCTCTTCACACTCTTCGCTGTCAGTCAAAAAGTCAGCGTTAGTGTCTTTCATACGCACACACACACACACACACACACACACACACACACACACACATACACACACACACACACACACACACACACACACACACACACACACACACACAAACACACACACACAGTCCAGATTACTCCCAGGGACCTTTCACACTGTTAAAGTTGAGCCAAGACTTAAGAAAAACAAATAAGGTCAGTTAAAGGTCAGAGACTCTGCTGCAAATACCTCTCACATATTCAAAAGTTTGGACTCACTTCATATTAATCATTTTAACAATATTACCTTAAATAGTGTATATTTAAATATTATAAATGAAACACCAGAAATATGGAAATATGTTTAATATTTCAAGTATTTCTAATTTAGCATATTATTTTAGTTATTTTAATAATCATGTTATGTACAAATTTTATATACTAATATAACTAATATACGTCCTATATCTATGTAAATATATATATATGCAGATAGATAGATAGATAGATAGATAGATAGATAGATACCAATTCATCTGCAGCCAAATTAGTAACAGATTACTGAAAACCAGATTCCAAACTTTTGAACAGTAGTGTACTAACTCTAGCATGCTCTAACATTTGCCTCCATATACATACTATTGAAGCAGAGAACACAGCAGCGCACCAGTAAGCCAGGGCCAGATTCAGCGCAGAGCAGTCGGCCTCATGACGGCTGAGAGCCATGCTGATCTGCTCCTGCTCACTCTTCCGTCTGTCCAGAGCCGCCGTTAGACGCTCATTCCTCGCTTTTAGCCTCTCCAGGCACCTGTTCACAACACCGTCTGTGAGCACATACTGTATACTCCATCTCAGCGAGGAAACACGGAAACAGAATTTGGTTGGTGGTGGTCAGTTTTCAAAGCCAAAATAAGTTTATACATTCAAACTCCAAGCTTATACAGAGTAAACAGTTTTCAGGCTTTAAAGGGGTTTTCAGCTTTCTTTACAATGGTGGTGAATGGAACCAGATGTCACTATAGCCATTTTATTTACTTTTGACCCCCAATGACCCTACTTGTGTCGTCAGAGTGCTTACATAAAATGCTGATGGTTGGAAACTAGTTAAAACGGTAAAAGATATTAGACTATTTTAAGTTCCCAGCTGCTTGTGAAACTGGATTTTAAACTTAAGCTGGATTTTAAAAATCTGGAAGAAAATGTGCATATATTGGTTTGTAATACAAAAAAAATGTTTTAAGGGGACTGAGATACAGGTCTACCCTCACCTCTGGAGCCGCTCAGTCTCAGTCTCCATCACAGAGCTGGCGGAGTGGGCACGGGGCGGCAGGGATGGGGAGCCAGGGGGTGAGACAGGCAGCCTGCGTAACAGCAAAGGAGACCCAGGAAACCCAGGAGAGGACCAACAGGGACTCGGGGTCCTGCTAGAAGATAAAGATGGACTTCTGGGAGGGGAGGAACTGACCCCAATAAGCCATTTTCTTTTAAGCTCCTCCAGCTATTTCCAAAAGGTAAAAAAAGGGGAACACAGTCAGTGGATAATTGTTACTTTTCTTGAAAAAAAATATTTGAAACCTAATTCTTTTGTGCCATGTAACCTTTTCTCTAAGTCTTTTTTTCTCTTCCTCCATCTCCAGAATGGCTCCCTCTGTGTTCTTCAGCTCCTCCTGACGAGTCTGTATGTTGGCGCTGAGGTCTCGGTTGAATTTATCCAGTGAGAGCACCTCTTTTTGATACTGCTGACGTTCCTCAGAAGGTAACGCAGACTGGTAAGAGATTCCAAGCTCCCTCTCCATTTCCTCCAACACCTGAAATAGAGTTGGTTCAAGAACGGTTCAATGGCATACAAAGCAATAGTTTGGCAAAAAAATATTAATGCACACACTTTTTTCCAAGTACAGCTGATCAGCTAAGGCATGTTCGGTGTCTGAAGTTTTGTTTTTTACTGGAACTATGAAGTTAATGTAGCCAACAAGTAAGGTTGTTTATAGCTTTCATTATTCAATCGAAGACTTTGTCGTTAGTTTCCATTGGTCAGTCATCACACACATACTTCAGTTTTTCTGGCCAACATTGGAAATGTGATTTAAATACAACTGTTTTCTATAAATTAAGCTCCAGGCCATTTTTTCCAAGAAGACACACTATTTTTTTCAGGCTTGAGGCTTTAACGCTGTCATGAGTTTTGTGTTAATAGATTAAATTTCTGCCCTAAAACTTAAGGCATCTTTAAAAATTTTTGCATATGGAGCTGTCACTATAGATTACATTAATAACTGGGTAATTATATACATGCAGTTATAACAGCAAACACTTTACATTCATGGACTTTGTAGTTACAAACATGCACATTTGGGAGATCCTAAGTGTTGATATCTCCTAAAACTCTCTTCAGTTTGAAAACCCTTTCGAACTGCAATTTTGATGTTATATAGATTGTTCAGCGCTAAGTCCAACCATGCCAAGCTGTTATTTCAGACAGGCTTGACTTGTGACACTGTATGACACACTGAATGCACAAAAGTAAAGCAAACGTATGATAGAAACCATCCTGGGTGATGTGACTAAAACTAAGGAAAAACTGTGTTTCATTTTTCACAGAACTTGGCAAACAATGAATGAAAGCTTCTGGGGACCTGTTAGCATGATCTAACTGGCATAGTACTAAAAACGTGCTGTTTTTCCTTCATTATTACCGCTGGTAGAAATATTCTTTTAAGGTAAGTAAAGGGCAACAGTTCATGCAGGGTTTGTGTGTCTCATATTCCTGAGAACAGAGGAATGGAACATTACTTGTGTGGCCTGAACCCAGCTCTCACGCGCTGCAGTAATGTGTTCTGCCTGGGTTTTTCCATCATTGTTAACATAAGGGTCCACCAGCCTTCTCCCCCTGCTGGCTGACGACTCCAGACTGGACAAAACGTTCTGGAGCTTTGTCCAAAGCTCTCCACTGCCACCTATACATGCACAAGTGCAGATGACGTGTATATACTGTTAAATAAATGTTATCAATAAATATTTGTATGTAGAAACATCTCAACAGTGATTAAATGAATAACAAGAAATGATATATAGCCTAATTCTGATACTGTATGAGATGTGAGTATGTTTCATGGGAAGCAAAGGGCTTTCAAGACATGATTTAAAGAGTACCTTGCCCTTTTTCTACAGTTTTGTGTGATTGATGCTGGGACCTAAATAAAACATGCCTTCGAAATGCTGCTCTTGATTGATTACAGGCTCCACAGATGCTGTGCCAGTGTCCACCACTGGGCTGGGCTGTGGTGCTGGTGGACCGGAGTTCAGGTCTGAAACCGACATGCAGGCCTGCCCCTGCGCCTCATAGTCTTTTGGTTCCCTGGAAGAGAATAAAAATGTTCTAGGTCTTCACACATTAAACAGAAAGGATCCTTGGGTTCTTGGGTTGAATGTATGGTTGCCAAAAAAAAAAAAACATAGAGAACTGATACTTTGTCTGTTACAGAACGTCTACATTTTGTGGAGGCTTAAAAAGCACAACATTTTTAAAGGTTGTTCACACTTGCACATCTTATTTTCAAAAATGCATCTTTAAAGAATCATCCATTCAAAGATTCGTTTGGGAGCCAAAATGATTTTTCTTTGACATGACTCCACTGAACTCTATTTGTCGATATAATTTTTGGAGTGTAGCATTACTGAAAACTGCACTGAGTGTGTGATTACCGTGGTATTTGCAAGGCTCCCATCTTGACATTGAGTTCAGCTATAATCTGGAGTAAAGTGCCCACTTCCGCCTCACACTGGGCCAGTTCTGAGTCAGCAGATGCCAGACTGTCCGGGTTCTGTGGAAGGATATTTTAGCATGTTCATATGGTATGCAAGTAGTTATTAGGCACAAACACACGGATCCTTTAATCAGAAACACAATAGGTGTACTTTGCAGGTTCACAATTATCTGACTCTGACTTATCTATTGCTGCACAATACTTTAGTCACCCTCTACCCCAACCGTCAGTGGAAATGCACCCATTAGACCACTGCCATCGCTGCTGTTCTGAGAATGATTCACCTACCAGTTACTATCTGATCAAGGCTGGTCCTTTTATGCTCCCCTTCCACTGACGGACAGGATCGAGGGTGGCTGATTAATTGTGCAACTACAGTCAGTAATTGTACAGAATGCACCAGTATGAAAGGTGTTTCTGATAAAATGGTCAATGTGTGTACATAAAAATGAAGTAACCCAGCAGCTCAGTGTATGAATCGGGATCTTGAAATGAACTCTTGTGTTGTCTCTTATGTACAAAAGCTTTGCTGGCATACAGAATACACAGTCCACAGTGAACACTTAAATTTGTCTGCAAACTTGATGCACAACGCATATGTATTTGCTGAGTTTTATTAGAGAAAAATAAAACATAAAATATAAGATACAACTTTTGGACACTTTTTTCCGCCAGGGTGTTAAGGAAATAAACAATACTGTGGATTAAAATGTTCAGACGTCCCTGCCAAGGATGTGTACGTTTTTTCACTTAGAAAATCAGCAAACAAATGGAAAAGGGCGTTCAGACTTTTGCATGTGACCTTTTATGATAAGCAGCCACGGACAATGTACAGACTGTACAGCGGTTGTCTTGAGCAGAGGAAACAGAGGAAACACACACATCCTGCAAACCAACTTCCTGCTTCTGTAGTCTCTAACCTCAAATTTAACTTGAGAAAATGCAAAAATCTTGACTTGTTCACTATAATGCTGTATAATCACGTATGCATGTATTATAACATATGGTTTAACCCCTTAACCCATGCTTCTGTTAATCTCTTTAGTAACGCGAAAAGACGCCCATACTTTTTACCAATATGTATATTATTGCTAGAAACCAAATTGCGGGCCTACAGACAGACACCTGCTGTTTCATTTGTAAAATAAAGTGCTCTACCAGAGCTGTAATTCTCAACGACTTGAAGAAATCACTCCAAGTATTACAGCAGGTGGGAAAAAACATACACACTGACATCACACAGTGCAGTCCCACCACAGTAACCATTCTGATCTGAAGACACAAAAAGATACGAAAGTGCTATATGAATGTCATTCAACTCCACGCTGTGGTTTTGAAGCTCCTATATATAGACTTGACTACCACTGGAAACTTTTGCTTTTACTTAGATGAGTTTCATTGTAAATGAAAGGTGGTTAAAAATAAACTGTTGAGAATAAGTAACTTAAAGGTCAGTCACTCAAAGAGAAAAAACTCACCTCTGTCATTCTGATGATTTCCCCCCAGAGTTATCTGTCTCGTTGCCTGAGAGCACAGATGTGGAGCCTCACTGCAGGCTTGTGAACGGGGGCTGCTGTCCTTTGCTCCGTGTGATTATAGCCTTGAGTAGTTCCACACTGTGCCTGTCTCTTGGCGTGCACTGCTGTCAGACCAGGGAATTTTTTCCCAACCCACCTCTTTGCTGCCCAGTTGCTGCTCTGAGCTCTTAAGCTCTGAATATTGTAATAAACCAACTAAAGTTCATTTTCCCCTCACATGGTGAAAAAGGTCTGGTATCTAACGGATGGAAGCCATGATTGTTAACCCCCCACCCATGCTCTTGTGAGATCTTTTCCTGTTTTGATTTGTCTCTGTTCAAGGTAGGAACATGACTGAAAACACTGTAAAAAAAATATATCTATTGTAAACAAAAAACGTCTTTAAAAAGTACAAAACTTTGACCCTTGTGGAGGGCAAAGTACCATGTTTTTGGTGGGCCAAAAAGACAAAACGCTACACCTTTAAAGACGATTAAAATACTTCAAAAATGCAATCTAAAAAGAAAATAAGAATTAAAGTTATACAGTACGGTTCGAGATGACATTGTTTATTTTATTATTATTTTTCAAGGCATGCAAAAAAGCAGGAAACATTTAACAGAAAATTAAACAAAAGCCTTAGTGTAATAAGAAAGTATAGCTAAGTATACTATCGAATCCATAGATATTTTGTCCACTCTTTACATGCGTGCACCTACTGCCACTTTATTTCGTCCATCCTTCTGATCTTAAACCAAACCAGTGCAGTGTGCATCCCATGAGCATGTAAAATAGCTAATGAAGAGATTTCTGAGCAAATAGAAAATAATTCAGCTGCATAAGAAAGGGGAAGTCAAAGGGAAACAAGTGAAAAATACAGGGGTTTTCAAAACTGTTTAAAACGTAAAGAATAAATGGGACTCCTAACAACCAGGTAACATGGACCACCAAACCTGCCCCTTGCACATAAACAGCACTTAAAGCTCCATCTTTGAAAGACAGGTAAAAATCAAGCTCCACTCTCACTTCAGGTTTGAAAATATCCGCAGGTGTTTCTGCCCATCCTTTCACTATGAGAAGATTCAACACTGAGGGTCTGGAAGGACATGAAAATGCCATGTCCTTCCAAATTGGCCATGTATCGTCAAATTGTACAAGAATGCCATAACTGGAGATCTGAGATCTGGAGGAAGGTGATGAGTATAAATCTGTAATCAGGATTAACTTGAAGTGTGAGATGCAGAAAATCTGGCCAACTTGTAAGACTGAGCTTTGGAGGAGAAATATCTCTGCAGAAAACTGAAACCAAGTCTCCTGGGAAGAATGGAGGCAGCAATAAAGGCAAAAAGTGCACACACTAAATAATAAAAATTGCATTTATTACATTTAGTAGTTTATTATATTTTGCTGAATGGGATATGTGTATAAAATAAAAGTATATTTGTTCTCTCACTGGGTGAGGGGACAGGGTCAGGTTAACTTTCTGGTAGGTCAGACTAAACATTGGCCACACAGTGGTCAGCCCTGCATTAACGTGAAGTAACCAGGCACAGGCAGAGGAGAGGACTTTCAGTGTTCAAGCACCAGACCCTTTGGCCATAGTGCCGTTAGGCTTGTATCTCTGGTCAACAAAAGTAACCCAAAACTCACTGAAGGAAAAGGGAAAGGGACATGAAGACTTGGACGAGGAAGGTGTCAACAAAGTAGTGAAGCATAGACATGGAATAAACGCCAAAATGAGCACTCCATGGGCTCATCCTCCATCTCTCTTGCTGATGTGACGTACACTACCTGGACAAAAGTATTGGGAAGCCTGACCATTACACCAAAAGGACTTTAATGACATTGCATTCAAATACATAGACTTTACTATGGAACTGGTCCACCTTTGCAGCTATATCAGCTTCCACTCTCCTTTGAAGACTTTCCACAAGATTTTCGAGTGTTTCTGTGGGAATTTGTGCCTATTCATTCTGTAGAGCATTTATGAGGTCAGGCACTGATGTTGGACGAGAAGGCCTGGCTCACAATCTCCGTTTCAGTTCATCCCAAAGGTGTTGGATGGGGCTGAGGTCAGGGCTCTCTGCGGGCCAGTCAAGTTCTTCCACACTGAACTCATCCAACCGTGTCTTTATGGACCTTGCATTGTGCGCTGGGGCACAGTCATGCTGGAATAGAAAAGGGTCTTTCCCAAACTGTATCCACAAAGTTGGAAGCATGTTGTTCAGAATGTCTTGGTATGAATTAAGATTGCCCTTTACTGGAAGTAAGGGGTCTAGCCCAAACCCAAACCCTGAAAAACAGGTGTGTCCCAATACTTTTTCTCAATATAGTGTATAGTAAACAACAAGCTGAGGAGTCTGCAGGCAGTCTAGCACGTTGCTACGCAACACCTGCAGCTTTGTTGTGATTGCTAGCAGGGCTGTTTTACACAAAACTGCAATAAAGTCATTTAATTTGGAAAATATTGTGTTTAGTTTTAACCATTTTTGCAACTAGCCGTATAATAATCCGGATAATGTAATGGCTGTCGGCCAGTATCAATATGTAAAAATAATTTTACATATTATTTTAACAAGACAAACAGGACCCCAACATGCATCTTTACATTATCATTTATCAAATTCCACTATAAATTGGTCCGTTTGCAGTGTAATTCTGATTTTTTGAGGTTATGTAAAAGGTGCTGGGCCTTAAGGTGGCGCAGCCTCTCCTGTCTGCCTCTGCACCCTCCGAGAAGCTCAATGAAGTACCCGTGTATGAGGAAGTGCTGTGGAGAATTGTTTGTGAAGCGAAGTATTTAAAGGGTTAGGTAAGTTTATAACTTCATTTTTACTCAGAAAGCAGCTTTTATTAGTAGTTTTTTTTATTACTGTCTGGACAGGACCCTCTGGCTGCTCTGCTCTTGGTGAATGGGCTTTAGCACAGAGATGCTAGTTAGTTAGCCAGTGTTAACCACTGTTTTTGTATGGATTCTGCATTACTGAGGCTTAATAACTTGTCTCCTCGGTTTCAGACAGCTCTGTAAACTTAATTCTTTGATTTAGGAGACCTATTTGACCCACTCTGTCCAGTATTTTAAGACATTAGCCAAAGTTGGCTAGTTAATGTGCTTTGAGACTGTCGAGGTCTGTCACTGATAGGACACCCACTGACAGCATGAACACAGTTACACAGAATTTTGCAGTGATAATACATAAAACGTAAAGTTTGCTTTTGGTTTATTGTTTCTGCATTATGTCAAACGTTCAATGAACATTAAATTGCCGTTTAAACGTGGAAAAACAGCTTAAACAGAAGTAGGAAAATTACACCTATATCCTATCTGGGGCAGCTGGTAGCCTAGTGGTTAGGGAGTTGCCCCTGCGATCATAAGGTCTTGGGTTCGAATCCCATGACTGCCAGTGGCATCACTGAGGTAGCAAGATACCATCCCCACACACTGCTCCCCAGGCGCTGTGTTCCTGGCTGCCCACTGCTTCACTTGGTGAATGAGTTAAATGTAGAGAAAGTGTTTACGTGTGACTATAAGGGCAACTTTACTTGATCACCACACAGATTTCTGTTACTCTTGTAAGAGAGTCTGTTATTTTCTCTGCAATTTCACATCAAACCACTCTCAGCAACATAGACTGTAGATAGAATTCTGTTCTGAGATAATTATAGTAATTATAGTCTAAAATATTGCTATAAAGTAAAAGGTATGAGCAAGAACAAAGCATTACAGGTGCTAAACCAACAGAATGTAGTTAAATGACTACAATGGAACTAAGAAAAAGAGTGATCTCTACCTCCATTTATAACTCAGTTAAAAGCGTTATTAAAAGTGTTATCCTTAAAAATTCTCGCATTTCTATCAGTACTTTATTTCACCATGTGGAACTGAACAAATGTCACCCGCCTAGATGGTCTAATAAGTTTTTGTGCGTATGGTCAGTGATGGATGCTATGGAGACTTCAGATCCAGGCCCAGCAGACGGAGAGGAACGGCCCAGGACCCGCTCCAACCCAGAGGGAGCAGAGGACAGACGAAGCAGCAATGGCAGTTTAAACAGCACTCCGCCACCCCAGCCTGCTGTGGGCAGTAGAGTAGAGGGAGAAGGAGAGGCCTCCAGTACTGATGGAGCTCCAAATTCTACGTCCACCATCACCACGACTGTCCCCGCCCAAGCTGCAGCTGCTGCAGCGACCACTACAGCCAGTGTGACCGCTCCAGTGTCTGCTGCCACAGACAGACCCAAAGCTGCCCAGCCCTCTGTGCCACCTCCGATGCCTCCACCTGTGGAGCTTCAGATACGAGCACCTAGAGTCAACTGCCCTGAAAAAGTAGTAAGTCAGAACGTACTGTTTGGCATTAGTTTTGGAAGATCTAGTAAAGTTGTATCTACCTACAATAAAATGAACTGTACAGTAACTTAGGTTACATAAATTGCCATTAAACCTGGAATGGTAAATATTGTCAGATCCCATAGGAGAGGAGTTTGCGAATTTTTATAAAGTATCGGGGGATTCAAAGAAGCATTTACATTAGAGAGGCGTGATTGGAATCAGCAAAGCTTTTTCACGTTTTCAGTGTGACGACAGTGCCTTAATAATTATATAAATAGGTGGACATTTCCACCTCTGTAATGCAGCCTCTGTACAAAGATGCAAAAAAAAAAAAAAAATACCATGCAAATGGATCCTAAACATTACAGGCTTTTTTTATGAGAATGTTACTTCACAGACTTCTGGAAAACCTGCCCTGTCTAAAAAAGTGCTTGAGATTGATGAGTAAATTTGAAAGCACTTATGAGTTGCTTCTTGATTAAAGCCTTTGTGGTCGTGGGGTGTATTTTATCTCTCAATCAGATCATCTGTTTGGATTTATCAGAGGAGATGTCGCTGCAGAAACTGGAATCCTTCAATGGGTAAAAAACATCAATCTGGTGCATCTCTTTCCACAGTTCAACAGAAATCTGTGTGTTTCAAGTTCCTGTACCTACAGTTTGGTTGTGTTCATTTTAACACTGTGTTGGTCATTCTCAGATCCAAGACAAACGCCCTCAATATCTCCCAGAAGATGATTGAGATGTTTGTGAGAACTAAGCATAAAATAGACAAAAGACACGAGTTTGCCTTGGTGGTGGTCAATGATGATGCCTTATGGGTGAGTATTCTGGCATGTTTGGCATCAATCTGACAAATTGTATATAGACTATACCTGAAAGTAGACTAGGAAAGAGGACTGAAGATGATAAGATTTGCACATTTTTTACTGAAAAGAAGACTTCATTATTTAAATAATTGAAATGGTATCTTCCTATGCACCATACAGATACATGATAACTCACAGACTGTTGATGTGTTGACAGTTTAGCGGTTGTTTTTTTTATTTTTTTTTTATAAATCCACTGTCAGAAATTGCCAAATGACTGCCATGGCCACTCTGGTGGCTCTGAGTGAAAAACCAAAATGTGACCTGACAGCTTGAGCTTTAAAATCTGTTGTTTTTTAACTGATTTTGTACAGTTATCAGGCTTCACTTCGGACCCACGGGAGTTATGCAGCTGTTTGTATGACCTGGAAACGAATGTCTGTGAATCCTTCAGTATCCTTTCAGTGTCAATAACAGTCATGATTATTGTATCAACTGCTCCACTGGAGGCTAAGCTGAACAAGATGGAAAGGCATGATACTGTATGTTGAAGAAACAAGATGTCATTCTGTCATATTCCTTAACATTTTAACCTAGACCTGGAAGATCTTCTCAATGTAATGTAAGTTTTTATGGTGTGATTTAATATTGTTAAAGAAAGCACAGTGAGAGCCTGGTTTTGGGTTCTTGAACAACAGTGTTATTACATGCTCTAAAACATCTGCTTCTGCTTACAGTCTTCAGAAGATTGAGCTTCCTCTTATGGACAATGTTCAGACGATTCCACCTCCGTTTGTGGTTCGAACTCTCCTCATCTACAGTCGGCATGCAGGCCAGCTACAGTTCAGTCCATCAGATGCTGTCAATGTGAGTAGGCACGCTTGTGCTAGTCAGGTTTTTTTTTTTTTTAAAGCTTCAAAGTTGGCATGGTGGGATTTTTACTAAATTATTTAACTGGTCCTAGAGACCTACTTTCCTGGAAAGTCTAGTTCCAACCACAATCTGCTGCACCTGCTCCAGCCTAGTTCTTCCTAGGTTCTTGATCGGCCAGCTCAAATGCATTAGTATTAAGAAAACAGGAACAGTATGTTAGATATAGTATGGAATTAAACTGTGTAGGAAAGTAGAGCTCAAGGAGGAGGGTTGGTTAAAAGCTGTTCTGGACTATGTGGCTTGTTTTCTTTTCTCCAGAAAATGCTTCGCTCCCCATATTTCTTCTTTGACGTTATTTACCTTCATAATGGAGCAGATGAGCAAGTGGATGACAACAGCTGGAGGGTAATTTATTTCCAGCATCTTTCCCTCATTAACTTGTTTACTGTGCTATAAATACTAGAAGAGTAAATGCATCATTAATTAGCAAATATTTCAAAATATGATTTAATTAATTTTGTACACTTAAGGGCTCTTGTTAATATACACGCATGTAACTGGAGGCAGTGTTTAAACAGTAATGTAGACATGAAAAATACAAATGATATTGGATTGCAGCATTTAAAAATAGCCTGAGAATTTAGTTTTGGCCAAAAAAAATAAGAGCCCATATTTTATTAGGGGTTCAAGCTTTGATTCTCTGCTAAAACAGTGTAAAGTCATAAAAACACCAAATTTGGAGGAGAGGTACAGTATGCCCACCAATACTCAGGGATCCACCTACACACGTGGACAAAATTGTTGGTACCCTTCGGTCAATGAAAGAAAAACTCACAATGGTCACAGAAATAACTTTAATCTGACAAAAGTAATAATAAATAAAAATTCTAT
>JBBPCZ010000040.1:14568791-14586231 GCA_037974445.1 Brycinus macrolepidotus | reverse complement strand
TTGGGCGGGGCAGTTTGGATCTCCTGACGGGTCGGTTTGGGGCGGGTGTTAAAAAAAGCCGACCCGCGCAACACTACTGCAAACAAATGTTTTTCCATTACAAATAAAGTGACCTGTACCTAAGCCCTGTACCAAGCACCAGTGCTGTCACGGCTCTGCAGGGCCAAAAGTGGGCTGCAGCCGAACTGCCCACGTCACTGCTTTTTGATTGGTTGTTTTTGTCCACACACAAAAAAAACAACAACAATGGAAATATAAACTAGTCGATGAAGTGCAAGCACTATTATCTATTTGGGCTGAAGACAAATTTCAGGAAGGGTTTTTAACACTGTGAGAAATACAAAGGTGTGTCAGGATGTTGTTAACAAGGTAGCTGGGTTAAGTTTTCAGCGCACAGCTAAACAATGCTGAGAAAAAACTAAAAAGCCCCACGACTATGAAAAATAAAAGACCACAATAACAAAAGTGGCTTTGGTAGAAAAAAAACTTTCCCCTGGTTGCATGCACAGATACTGATCCTGATACACAAATAATATAAAAAAAAATTTACATTTTATTCTATAGGGTTATAAATGCAAGATAAATTGATATGAATCTAAATTAATAAATTGCTGCATTCTCAGTGTTGACTATAGCTTTTGCTCTTCCATAGTATAGTAAATATCATCAAAAATCATCTAAATATCATCTGCCGATACCAATATGATTCGGATAACATTCCACAACTAATGTCAGTAATTTTGACTGCGAATGGATGCACCTATTCAAAAACAATAAAGACAAAGTTTGCCACATGAATAATGAGGGTTTATACCAGTTTAGACAATCACAGTGACAAGCAAAATCTTCAAAACCAGGATTCAGTTCAAAGCCCTAGAGTCTCAGCCATAAAGAAAGGAGCCAATTTCCATTTGCATGAGCAACCTCTAACTGGGCACTACCGCTGAGCTCATGTCACTCAGAGGAAGGAGATGGCCTGTGACAAACGTGTTCCTTGACGCACAATGAAACCCCTAAATTCTCTCGAGAAACACATCAAAACATGAACACATTGTGCACCAACCAAATAATACAGCTGCAGGGGAAAGGCTGTTTAAGCTGCTTCGTATGGCCAAAGTCTAAGGAGTATCACTCATTAATTACATGGAACAATGCAAAATGACAGAGTTATTATTAAATGATAAGGGTCAGGAATGGAAGAGTGCTCCCTCTAGCATGAGTGAATGTAATGGGCTTAAGTACAATGGTAACACAGATCTTAGGCAGAACAGGGCTAAGAACTCTGCTTGCAGCTGTTGCAATTTCTTGCCATTTCCTTGAGGAAACTGACATTTCAGCAACTTTGACTCCAATAATTTCTCCTTGCAGTCATTGTGGCGTGTTTATCCTGTTGCAAACAGGAAGTGCACAATGCACCCACAATGCACTACAGGGAAAAATCCCCCAGCTGTTTTCCATTTATCCAGAGGTGGAGACATACCTTGATTTAAGATTCCATCTTCTATGAGCTCACCCTCACTGAAGTCAATGAAGGCCTCCACATGCGCCAAGCACTGCAGTTAAACAACAAACAAGCCTTATTAAAAGCCATTAATCATCCTTTCAGACAAACACAGAGATAAATGAGACTTTTTTCCACTAGTAAAAAGCAAATTCAACAGGATATTAACCCATGATAACAGGACAGCAAGACAGCTATTATAAATATTAGAATGAAATTTAAAAAATACAAAAATGTAATAAATCTTTAATGAAAAGATTTGAAGATGTTTTTCATTTTCATCTTCTTTGCTTTTCTCAAAATTATCACAAGTACTGAGGGCTCTTTTCAAGCCCTTATCTTCATGACTTAACTTAACCTGCTCTCAGTTCATAAAACCAGACCATAGTCAGTATGTGCTAATTACCAGGACCATTTCCAATTTGGGGATTTTTGCAGTCTTCCATTAAACAACCAAAAAAAAGTATTTAAATACTGTCACAATATGCCTATTAGCAAAAAAAATATTAGAAATGAAAACCAATACATCAAAAGGCAAAAACTTCAAAAAAAGAAAAACTTGGTGGCTATAGATCTTTAGATCTTCACAATGATCACAATGCATCCATTAAGCAAAACATGCTCAATGAAAGAAGCTATAGAAGGAGCTTATAGCGGGTCCTAAGATCCAGAACAGACAGATGTATTCAACTTCGGAGGCCAGCATATCCTATGGTAAACACCTATATCGACGGTCAATATCAACAAACTATGCAATCACACCAGGGCAGTTCTTGAGGAAAGGCGCACACTTTACCAAATTATTTTCACCTATGAGTGACTTAATTGCTCATTACATCATTTTAGAAAGTTCTGTGGCTCAGGAAGTAAAGTAAGTAAAGTGGCCCTTATAGTCACGCATTAACACACATAGCACAGCTCACAGTGTGAACAACGTGCAGTTCTTTATCTGCATTTTACCCATTCACCCGAGTGAAGAAGTGGGCAGCCAGTGACGCAGCACCCGGGGAGCAGTGTGTGGAGACGGTACCTTGCTCAAGGGTATCTCAGTGGTGCCACTGGCAGTCCTGGGATTCAACCCCACGACCTTCTGATCGCAAAGGCAACTCCCTAACCACCAGGCCACCAAGAATGCATCAGTTGTACCTCAGGTAATCCATAAAGTCATCTCACCCTTTAAAACCCTAAATTTGCCCCTACACACTGACTGACCAATGATTGCTTTGAGCGTGGGCAAACTCTCAAATGTCACAGCTTTACATGTGGGGATGTAATAAACTGAATACTGGGCTGTGTAATTTTACCTGCTTCCTAGTTCAACAGACAAGAAAAGAGCTAGGATGTAAATTAAACCATGAGGATCACCACATTATTAATTAAACCTGAAGAAAACAAATCACACCGAACATGTCAGGGATGTGGCTAAGTCAGCTAACTAACTTTCTGGCTATCAAAGTCTTTATTTGATAACTCACTGGATATAGTGGCATGTAGCTGAAACAAATAATGAAACGGAAATGAAATTAAAAAGAGATGCTTGATAACAGGCATTATGAACTGTTCTCCTGAATATAGTCTCTACACTTAACATTAAGGAGGAGAGTGAAGGATTAAACTAGTTAACTTAGCCCACAGTGAAAGTAACATCACATTATATGCAATTATTGCTCCAAAGCAAAGGGTTGGTTTATATAAATGGCAAGAGAATTCCTACAGGGTTTATCTGGCCAATAGCTTGGGTATAAACTGCTGTACCTGGAGCGAGGTTATTGGAGTGATTATGCAGATACTTGTTCGGAGTATTAACTTTTGTATTGAATCTTGCATTGCAGATCTTGGAGGAGCAAAGCCGACTACTACATCTAGCGTCTAACATATAACTAGCCTGACTAACAAGTGTTGTGTGACAAAATCACGCAATTGCAAATCTACTGGGGGGAAGCACAACGGCACTGCCAGGTGGCCATGAAGAGACAAAACGGAAACGATTTTTGCCAGGTTTCTGGCTGAAACTCAAAATGAGTGCTGAAAATTTGCTTTTCCATTAGCACATGTTGTGAAAGATCACACAATTGTCCAGCCACTGAAGACCCTGACTAGACTTAAGTCTGGCACACACCCAAGGCAGGATTTCCTGACTCCTGAGCTCCGCTCCTCATCTACCAAAGAGTTCTGCATATGGCATCCAGCATTCAAACACAAACAGTCAAGAGACACGCACTAACATACATACAAGGATGGGAAGTGCACTGAAATTATATAAACAAACCTATAAATGTCTCTGCATATTTTGCTGCAACGTCACAGTGTGTGAGTCTCCATGCCAAGAGCTTCATATAATTAATGTACAATATCAACAAAACTAAAAAACAATTAGAATATTACAAAAATTATTCTGAATCTGCAGAATTATCAGATCCTATACCAAGTATTTTCTATATAAAATGTGCCATTAAAACACATTTTGTAAAAGTGCATTAATGATCCTATCTAAGGTTCTGCTAGAAGCACATTTTGTTTTGGAGAGACTGCACCATCTGCTGGGAACCTGAAAATATTTAACCCATGAACTTCTGTGGTCTCTATCCAAAGTGCAGATGCACCCATAGTGATGGCACACTGTCACTAAACTATTCTTGATGATTCACATTCAGTTATGTTATATTTATCTCCTGCAGCTTTCTGACATGGGACATTTCCGCAAGCTGATTTTTTTCAGTCATTTTATGTGGACAAGAAAAGCATAACCTGTTCACAAGCAGCTCATCTATATTATGCTTTATTTGAGGGATGTAAATCTCTGATCTCACCAAGATTGATTAAGTTTTATTTTTAGGAAATGATTCTACAAAACAACACAACAGCAGTTCTTTAGCAAACATTTCAATTTGATAATTTTGGTACAATCGAAAATAATGTTTAAAATGACTCTGAATACACAATTTTTACCAGATTACTTTTACAGTAGCGACAAAAACAATCAAATGGCTTGTATGGCTTTTACATTTGAAAACAGCCTGAACACTTTACTTTGGCCCAACAATAAGTATGCAATTTAGAGTATGTTACTATTATTAATTGTAAATAATTCCACCATTCCAAAATTATCACCTTCATTATCAGATGCTAGATACATACTCGCTTAAGTTGCTGACTCCAGTCGTTATAGAGGCGGCCCAGGTCCCCTGCCATTTGTCGAAGTGCTTGCCTCCTCTGAGCTTCTGTTTCGGCATGGATGAGGTCCCCCAACCCCTCCACTTCAGTCAGATCCAACTTCCCAGCATGAAAAGCCCGTCGGGTAAACTCCCCTGTCTCTGCAGGCCGCAGCCCAGGTAGACTTCCTAAGGAGCAATTAAGCCCTAGGCTTATTATTTGATTATCAACACAGTTAACTCAGTAACTACTATGAAAATAATATGATGGTATGACAATGATGAATTGAGGTATAGACACGCTTATAGGAGTTTAAGGGTAATTTTATAAGAGCTTAAATGTAATTATAGGAGTTTCAGAGGTAATTTAAAAATTTGAATAACATGCTGTTTCTCCATGAAGTCACAAATGGTTCACAAATAAAGCCTAGTAAAATCTCTCACTGCCACCTTGTGGATACACAGCACTGCATCAGTGCACTCAGCAGGGAAACAAACACCGGTTTCAACTGCACATTTAAGTCATGTGGCTTACCAAGGGCTTGCAAGACACCGCTAATGACTGCAGGTCCGCCATGTATGTGAAACTCCACAATGTCCTCTCCTGTGAAGCTGTGAGGGCCTGAAGAAGAGAGAACACACATCTTCACTAAACGGACACAACATAAGAACCCTAACAGATCTTGACTGCCTGGAATCCAAACGTTAAATTTTTTTCCATTCATCATCACTGCTCTGACAATCATGTAATCACAACACATGACCCTTAAAAACAATAAACCTAACATTTGGGGGAGTCTTTGGTGGTACATGTGATGATAGTTAAAGTAAAAGATAAAAACAAAATCTAATTCTAAACTGTAAAGAGCAATGGTCTTTCTGCACTACAGGCTGGTATGTCTAATCATTGTAGATTGAAAAAAGTGTTTTTCAGTCCTAATTCATCAGTCATGAAACATCAGAAAAAAACTTTTATTTAAGGAAATCTCATTATGTTGTTTACTTTGGAGCCTTATTTACTGACAAAGTTGAGTAGTTGCTAAATTACTGAAATAAACCTTTGATAGATTTCTGAATTTTGAGCATTTAGCGCATTCATTAGAGAGGAGCAGCGTTAATAGATGCTGGAGGTTTCACGTGAGTTACTTAGTTTTTAAGTATTTTTGACTAACACAAGCACGAGACATTTTAGCACTTTAAATGTTTTTGTTTTTGAGATTTTCAGCACCTGAGAGTGACTTAGCTTAGGAAAAACAACTGTTCAGAAACCAACCAAGCAACTAAACCTTAGTAACTGCAATAAAGTAAGTAATTAGGCGCTTAGGTAATGAGACCGTAGGTTAACTAGCAAGGTAACAAACTTATTTTCTCCGACTCTGTATTCGGTCAGCGTACAGCCAAACAACTATTCATTTTGTACTTATTACTTGGAAATGGACAATCTGTTAAAAATGTTATTACTAACCATTAACCTACTTACATTTTGATAAAACTGGTCTATAAGCAGTTTCCTCTTGAATCAATAAAGTTTTCTGATTCTACCTCATTAAATACCTTTGGAGGGTTTCAGAGTTAGATTAGGGGATGTTTCTTCTAAAGTAGCCCGCCTTCTTCAGAGAAACATTAAGTTATGAAATCTATAATAAAGTCTGGTTTACTGAATAAGAAGCACACAGTGTGAACAGTGTGAAATTCTTTCTCTGCATTTAACCCATTCACCAAGTGAAGCAGTGGGCAGCCACCAACGGGCAGTGTGTGGGGACGGTACCTTGCTCAAGGGTACCTCAGTGGTGCCACTAGCAGTCCTGTGATTCAAACCCGCAACCTTCTGATCACAGGGGCAACTCCCTAACCACCAGCTGCTTCAATTTATGTTAAAGAAAATTTACGTTAAAGAAAGAGAAGAGCAGAGAATACTGTAACGTGCAGGACAGGGGTACTCCAGGGTCTGGATTCATGGGAAACACTGCTGTGATTATCCAACAGACCTGGAAACCACAGGACCAGTCCTCGGTCCAGCACCTCCTTGGACTGAGGGTGAAGGAGACTGCGCAGGAGGGCAGTGCGAGGGGCGATGAGACCCCGAGTCAGGCCAGTCACACTGTGCAGAGCCCCAGAGGCAGCTGGTCCACTCACACGCACCACGGCCACTCCACACCGGCCCTGCCCAGAGGAGAGGGCGAAGATAGTGTCAGCTGGGCCAGAGACTGAGGCTGCAAACCTAAAACCCACACGTGGCCTGCAAAAACCAAAAAATAACCAAACCTAGATTTGATATCACTGTCACCTTTCATATTCATAGAAGCAGCACCAACAATCAGCGAACACATCATACAAACCTTTTTACATTTATGAAGACAGTGCATCTCCTGAAACCTGCAAAAATCATGCTACACGTTTGGTTTTAATTTACTTTGGCCTTTATATAAGTCCGTACAGTGTGAGTTAGACTTATTGCATGATTTAAAGCGTCGCTTAACATTATTTCACTGTTCTTTCAAGACATAAACAACATTTATGAAGAGAATTCATATCACTTTCCTCCACTCTCCCCAGCCGGTTACATGTAAGCCACATGACTCTCTGTTTAAAACTCGTTCGTGTTGTTGTTGACATTTTGGAGAATCTCATTGGTTACCGTTGTCAACTACGTAAATATCCTAAGGTTGTGATTGGTCTTCGAGCTGTCAATCAAATTATCCTCCCACCCCCTGAGTGCCCACATAATGTTTCCGTGTTGACACTGCTACTAAAACTCATGGACAGGTCCGTTTATTCATTCAAATAATACAGAACTGTTTTAATACGAATAACACATTCCTTATTTATGTCACATTTCTTATTTATGTCACATTTCATATTTATGTGCCTGTATATTAGGAAGAAGAGTGAAAAGTCTGTGCAGAACTGTATCCACTGGTTTTCTGTGTCCACATTTTCCCCTGAAATAAAAAGCACCTTGTATCTGTCTGCCTCAAGTCTTTGCCAAAATAATTGTGCATTTAAATGTCCCATATCCTACATTTACCTGATATTTTATTCTTTCCCTGGGGTCCACTTATGATGGTTTTGTGGTTTTATTTACCAAAAACAGTCATACTTCATTTGGAGATGACAATTTTCTGACCTGTTATTAGTTGTTATTGGTATTCTGTCTTTAAAGTAAAGTGGCTTCTTATAGTCACATGTGAACACACCACAACACAGCACAGCAGACAGTGTAAACAATTTTCTCTGCATTTAACCAATTCACCAAGTGAAGCAGTGTGCTGCCACCGATGAGGGGCACCAGGGGAGCAGTGTGTGGGGACGCTACCTTGCTTAAGGGTGACGGTACCTTGCTCAGTGATGACACTAGTCCTGGGATTCGAACTCACAGCCTTCTGATTGCAGGGGCAACTCCCTAACCACTAGGCCATCAGCCCCCAAAACTGATATATTTAAATAATACCTGTTCTGTCTGACCGCCGTGCATTGTGATTTATTAAAAAGAAAAAAGGCATTTCGAGTTAGGGGGTGGGCTAAACTGCTGCAGGCTGAGTAAAGGGTTGTTTGTGAGTGTATCACTAAATTAATACATTCAAAATGGGCTGTTTTAGCAGATTAGTTTCCACATACTGACTACATGGACAGGGAGGGAAATGCTATGTTTTTAAACATACAGTGTTTACATATTACATTAAACTGGTTTGGGCCCTTCAATATAGGGCTTTCAATATAGTTGTTGGCTGAACTTGTTATTGCCTATATTCATTCATCAAAGAACATTTCATCAAAACTTCTGAATTACATAAATGTATGAAATTTGATCAAAAAGCAACCTTAAAACACAGAAATATGAAAATTCCTTTAAATAAGAATGTGTATCGAAGAATCATCTGTCATCACTTCTGCATGCACACCTGTGAGACTATAGGAAATAATATGTCAAACACACAGGCAATAGGACAGTTAATCTATGACCTGAGAGCAGTGTGTGCTCCCAGGGCTGTGCACCGGGCCTCACTGCAGAGGTGGTGAGACATAAGGATGGTGAGTAAGCAGAAATTATATGGCTTGGCTTCCTCTAAGCAGAGATGGGGGTGCTGCTTAGTAGCTACCGGCCAGGAGGCATATAAGGTCTTTTCAGTAGTGAAAATTGTAGACCACGCTTTAAATCTATGCACTAATGCTATGCATGCAGTGTCTAGCAAAGTATTTATGCTCTTTACAATGCAGGTGTTTTGAGAAAATACACAGGTCAGCCATAAGATTAAAACCACTGACAGGTGTAGTGAATAACTACAGGTGTAGTTAATTATCTATTTGCAATGGCCTCTGTCAATGGGTTGGATATTTCTGGCAGCAAATGAACAGTCAGTTCTTGGGTTGAAAGCAGTAAAAATGGCCAAGTGTAAAGATCTGAGCAACTTTGTAAAGGGCCCAATTGTGTTGGCTAGAAGACTGGGTTAGAGCATCTTCAAAATGGCAGGTCTAAGGGGGTATTCCTTATATGCAGTGCTCAGTACCTACCAAAATGGTCCAAGGAAGGACAGCTACCGAACTGGTGACAGGTGTCACGGGCACCCAGGACTCACTGATGCACATGGGAAGCAAATGCTAGCCTGTCTGGTCTGATCCCACAGAAGAGCTACTGTAGCACAAGTTACTGAAAAGGTTAACGCCATCTATGAGCAAAAGGTGTCAAAACACACAGTACATCACAGCTTGCTGTGTATGGGGCTGGGCAGCCACAAACCGGCCAGAGTACCCATGATAACCCCTGTCCACCACCAAAAGCACCTACAATGGGCACATGAGCATCAAGACTGGACCATGATGCAATTGAAGGAGGTGGCCTAGTCTGTTAAATCAAGTTTTATTTTACATCGTGTGGATGGCCAAGTGCATGTGCATTGTTTACCTGGGGATGAGGAGGCACGAGGATGTGCTGTGGAAAGGAGGCATACTGGCGGAGGCAGTGTGATACTCTGGATAATGTATTGCTGGAAAACCTGCCATTCATGTGGATGTTACTTTGATACATACCACCTACCTAAACATAATTAAATAAACCCTAAATAAACCCTTGCACATCAACATTATTTCCTAAAGGCAGTGGCCTCCTTCAGCAAGATAAAGTCACACTGCAAACATTGTTCAGGAATGATTTGAGGAACGTGACAAAGACTTCAAGTGTTGAGTCCAAATTCCCCAGATCTCAATCTGAGCATCTGTGGGATGTACTGAACAATCTGTATTGATCCATGGAAGCCCCACCTTGCAATTTATAGGACTTAAAGGATCTCCTGCTTGGTCTTGGTGCCACATACCACAGCACACCTTCAGAGGTCTTGTGGAGTCCATGACTTAATGGGTCAGAGCTGCTTTGGCTGCACAAGATTGACAAACGCAATATTAAGCAGGTGGATATAACATTATGGCTGATATATATATATATATATATATATGTGTGTGTGTGTGTGTGTGTGATTTACAGAATGGAACTGATCTACCTGTTCTCTCCATCTCGTGTCTGTCTCATAAAGTTAAAACTTATTTTTATCTGCATATGAATCATGTAAAAAATATTCAGCTCAGAGGATATTTTTTGCACTGATAAATAAATCATACAGCACTTCATCCTCTTGAACAGGCTGAGTCTCATTAGCTGCACCGTTTTAGGACCTGCACCTGCCCATTGCACTGAGGCTGCAAACATGCCTCAACTGCTTGAGAAATAAATCAAAGTAACCAAAGTGTCAACCTCCTCCACTCAATAATCGTTTAGAAGCTGCTGGTTAAGTGTTTTCTGAAGAAATGTGCTGAGTGAGAGCATAAAGCACTTTGCTGTACAAGAGAGTTAAGGGGTTAAGGTGGATTCAGGTATTATAGGACCTCAGGCAATAGTGAACTTGTTAAATAACTTTTTTTTATTTATCATTTTATTTTCAGCTTGGTTGGAAGCCAGTTTATTTTTTTCTAAATGAGCAATAAATTGTGTAAATAGGCTAGTTAAAATATAACTGTAAGTTTAGTAAGAAATAAATAATGCCGAGAAAATAATGTCTCTATTATTTGTAACACTTATGACCTGAATCCACCTCTTCATATTAATGTATCGTGGGATAGTAAATGGGCCTATTGTATATCAGACTCTGTGGTTAAACTTGAGATTTAAAGTAGATATAGATGTTATGACTGTGTACTCAGAGGAGGAAAAAAGGGTTGAACCCTACAAATAAACAAACTTTTATTACTAATAGATATATGTAAGAACCCCCTAAAACTACATATCCTTAGTAGTTCAATGCAACTAAACAAGAGAGAGAAGAACGAGGGTGGAGAGAACAGAGAGGGTGAGACGAAATAAGAGAAGTAAAGACAGTGAGGCTGGGGTTCGAAAGAAGAGAGAGAGAGCCAGATAGAGAGACAAGAGAGGCAGAGAATATATATGTGACCTCCTCCTCTTTGTCCCTCCTTCTTTAAAAGGACTGAACAATGAAAACAAACAAACCTTTATTACTAATGGATATATGTAAGAACCCCCTAAAACTACATATATATGTGAGAACCCCGCCTCCCCCATTTTCCCCCCAAAACTACACATCATAAGTAGTTCAATGCCATTAAACAAAGAGAGAGAGAGAAGAACAAGGGTGGAAAGAAGGGTGAGAAGAAAAATGAGAAGTAAAGACAGTGTGGCAGGGGTTCGAAAGAGCGAGAGAGCCAGACATAGAGACAGAGAGAGGGTTTGTCCCTCCTTCATAGTAAAGCCTCCTCAAAGTAAATCCACCTCTTCATATTAAGATATTTTTATTGAGGAATCACTTAGTGGTGAAACTTTAGATTTAAAGTAGATATGGGTGTGTATGACTGTGTACACTAGTTAAAGTAAAAATCTAGTTTTCTCTTTTATTGAGCCTGTTTATTGACAGAGGATGAAAAAAGGGTTGAACAATAAAAACAAACAAACCATTATTACTAATGGATATATGTAAGAACCCCCCTTTTCGCCCCACAACACCCCCCTTCCGCCCCAATTGTTCCCCTAAAACGTATCAGTAGTTCAATGCAACTAAACAAGAGCGAGAAGAAAGAAAGATGGAGGAGAGAAGGGAGATGGTGAGATGAAAAAAGAAGTAAAGAGAGTGAGGCTGGGGTTTGAAAGAAGAGAGAGAGATAGACAGAGAGACAGAGAGAGAGTATGTGTGTGTGTGTCCTCCTCCTCTTTGTCCCTCCTTCATAGTAGAGCCTCTCTCTCTTTCCTCTCAGCCTGCTCTCATCCCCTCCTGCACACACACGATGCCCGGTCCGTCTGCTCCCCCCTCCGTTTAACCCACACCCGAGCCGCGCTGGACGCTTCTGGGACTTAGCACGGCACCCGCACCCCTGTCGTGTCCTCGGGAAGCAGCAGCAGCCCCCCTCCCTCCTCCGTGCCCGTTCCTGGCTCCTCCGTTCAGCAGCATGCCCGACACGGCGGCGGCGTCCCCCGGCAGCAGCGCCGAGGCGGAAGGCTCCAGACACCGAGGCCGGACGCAGGGAGCTGGAGACGCGGAGCCCAGCGCCTCCTGCCAGCCAGCCTCCTCTGGCGTCCTGGGTGAGTTTTTATTTTACTGCCATTTAGACAAAAACACTCACTGGGAAAGACGAGGGAGCATGTGGATGTGAGGGGGGAGCATAATGAGCCCCTATTCAGCACACAGAGACACACACAACCTCCTTTTGTCTCCACCACAGCCAGCTCAAAAACGGGACCTTCTCACAAATAGGTATCTCAGGCCTGGAAGGTCACAGACTGGATTGTGCCTAGATTAGATCGCCATTAAAACGGCGTGCGTTTTTGCGCTCGATTAAAGCCCCGGTTAAGTTTCCTGGGGGACTCGGTTTATTGTTGTTGGGTGGTGTTTTTGGTGTGCGGTATTTTTAGTCACATGCAGGCCAAGGCCATGCACTGTTGGTTCTCTAGATGTGGCGGGATGAGACTTAACCAGCGGGTGATGGCGCGTCGGCTTTTATAAGACGTTAGGTGCCTGGATGTGATCCTGCCGTTTTCTGTCTGCACTGTGATGCTGCTCTGCTCGCCTGGTTAGTCAGGTTCCAGCTGATCTAAAGGCTCATCTGGGGTCGTTTTTGTGGTTCTTGTTGATGTTTTCTGCTCGCATCATCCTGCAGCCTTGTTTCACTGCAGCACAGTGTGATGCAGTCAGCTCAGCCAAGACATCTGTAGTGGAAAGGACACCCAGCTCCAGCTCACTAGACTACAACAAGAGTGCGTGATGTCATGAATATGATGTCACCGTGCGTCATTATCACCTGACGGGTGCAGGTATGGTCGAGTATGGCCTGCTGCAGGTTGGCCTTTCAAGGTTCAGCTTGGGTCTGGTTCTGTCCAGGGCCTGTGTCAGTAAAAAGGGTGTTCATGAGGGTCAGAATACACACAAGGTGGAGTAGCACTGGGAACCCCCTGGGAATTACACCCTATGGGTTAATGCTCTAAGTGGTTAGTGCTCTAAAAATACAAAAGCTCATAGTAAGACCATTTGTAAACACAAATGGTATTACTATGAGCTTTTGTATTTTTGTGTTTTTTCAGTTTTGTCTGTGTGTGTGGTGTGTGTGTGTGGAGGGGGGTGTTGGGGTTGTGTATGGGGGCATGTTCTCAGGTAGAATCTATTCACTAGTTATTATCTGGAAAATGAATTAACATTTATGCTGTGCTTTTAATTACAGTTTAGGAGAATGTCAGGTGCAAATGATTGTTATGGTAGTATTATTCCGCAGTATTTCATGTTTAGGGTAATGTATGTAATATATGTTCATCGTGTATTTTAACTGCATTTGAGACATGCTTTAAAGAAAATGTCTGCAACTTCATGACAGTGGTTGAGGACTCACCGAAAGAAAATGTTTGTGTTGAAGTTTTTTACTTTAGATTTCTTATTTCTCAAGTTCATGAACAAGTAAAATGTGAAAAAAGTAAAACCGTTATGCAACATGCATGATCTTATACATTAGAGTAAGCGTTCAGGGTGGTAATACCTCTATTACGTTGCAATAAATTGATTGTTACAATGATTTTTCTCAGTGCATCACTTTGTTAGTATTACCTTTTCTCACTTTTGTCTCTTCACTGTAAAATAGTTTGCATTTTACGTGTAGGATTTCTCAGAGCTTTGCATAATGCAGTAATTCTCAATGTGGTGATGGACATGGATGCCGTGCTGTGATTAGATTAGTCTGAATTAGATTGATTAGATTTTCTTTGAGAAAATTTGTTTTCCATATATGGTTCGAATTTGTGACATGCAGCCACAGATTATTCTGTGTCCGTCTGTGTTCAGTGTTTTAACTCAGCACATGACATTTTATTTTTGAAATTGTAGTGTTCTGAAAACAATTTTTAAAAGGAGTTTTTTCACAGAATGCACAGTGACAATGCCTTTTAATTCAAGTCTGCACTTCATGCATGTCTGGAATACTTCACACTCATATTGTAAATCCCTGTTATAAATAACAAGAGCAAGAGTAGAACTTCTGGACTGATGGGTGGAATCAAGTTGATCAGTAATTGTTCACCACACCTCTTTTGCTCTGTCCACACTAGTTTTGTGTTCTGTAAATATTAAGCTTCATAGTGACAAAGTATTTGTTTGAACTGTCAAATTCTCTGGATTTAAATCTAGCCGTGGTTGACTTGGAACAGCTTCTGGGACCTGAATAAAAAGCATGGTTAATCCTTTGCCAACTGGCTTTTTCACAACCTTTATACTGGCAAATATTCCTGGAAATAAAGAGAGCAAGAGCCAGGAAGGTCTTCACACAGCACTTGAACAGTAGACTCATAAGATAGATCTGGAAATAAGACTGAAGTTGTTTTTGAGTCTTTTCACTAAGCAAAACGTATACACGTGTCCATTTTCAATGTACATCTAGCTCTTTAGAGTAGAATATGATCATTAGAACAGTTGTATTTGAAGCATTTTGGAGAAACTGTGCTGAAACATGGTTTCTATCCTTGTCTCTCCTGGTACTACACTCAAGGTCACATATAAAGCACAATTACAGCAGCTCTTGTCATTTGACACCATTAAGATCGAGCTAAATGAAGGCACTGGAACGGATTTACATGTTACACACAGGAGCCAGTGAGGCTGGATATTTTCCCAGTGTAAATAATTTAGTACATTATTTCTTGCCTCAATTTCTAGCCATCTGTATTGCCTGGACATTGTTGCAGTAACATTATCCCTTGGCTTTGGAAGAGGGAAGGGAGTGTGTGTGTTTACAATGCACATCTGTCATTTGTTCAGATGAATCTACCATCCTCAAAAATATGACACAGTTGAATGCATTCTGTTCTTTCTTTCAGTTTGTATGGTTTATACAACAAATCAGTCTCAATCCCACTCAGTTTCACAAAAATTCCCCTTATCTTTGTGTATACATATCCGCCATCATATACGCTAATATTTCCCCTAGATCTCCTAAAATAATAATAATTACTATAATCAAATATATCAAAATATGACTGTGAGCCATATTTTGCTTGTTTTATTTAATTTCAGGATTGAGTGAACTGTGTAAGTGTTGCCTACCTTTTTACACTATTGTTTGAGTCAAAGAAAACAGTATTAAATATGCAGAATTTGGGTTATGGCTAAACCTCCCACATACTGATGAACTCATTTCTACTCTCACTTTCTGTCTGAATTCGTGTCCCTCTTCCTGCAAGTTCTTCTGGATATACTTCCGTGGGATTCAGAGCTTCAGACTGGTTCAGGCTCACTTGCTCATTCATAATTTGAAAGCTCACTCACAATGCCCTATTCAGTCTGTTAGATAACCAGGAACTGCATCTCAGAGAACATCTTATTTCAGTATCTACGAAGCGCATTTTAATTGGGACAGCGTCTTTAACTTTCTGTTGTTGAATGACCGATGTTTCTTTGATAATACTTATAAGGACCAATTTACTTAAGCATTGAGAAGCCAGAAAAGTAAATAGTGAGTAAGTACTATTGGCTACCCAGTGTTTTTTGAGTTTCTTTGTACATGTTGTTTTATGTTCAAATTGAATCACCAGCCAGCGACCATTTGGCCGTTTGTTCCTTCTTGGTGGAGCTTTTCTACTAGAGCCTTTCTTCCGTATTCCGTGCATGTCTCTCTATGCCTAGATGTCTATGTCAAGAAAAAGAACAGGAGTCAGGGGAACTGGTCCTGTTTCGGCGGGTTTTTCATCATTTTTATTGGAGGATAATAGAGTAATATCAGTCTTGATATGAAGTTCTTTTTCAATGCTGAACACTCCATCAGCATCCTGCTTTTAAAACAGATTTCCAGCTACAAAAGGCCAGACATCTGAGCTGCCGTGGCTGCTGTCAGTAGGTGTGGCCTGCTAATGCGGGCTGTTCTTGGAGCATTAGCTCATCATGTCATCTCAGTTGTTTGTCTACGTGACACAAAATACCTTTTTTCTCTCCCACAACAGTGCAACAGGTCAAGTGCATTTATTGTGTGATTTAAATACACTGGAAATGGCCTCATTTAACATGGTAAATACTTGGCCGTGTCCCAGAGCACACCTGTTGTGGTGCCCTAATTTAATGTGGAGCTCAAATGGGCAAAATAAGGCAAAGCAGTCTGTCAGACTTTCATCCCCTTGAGTGCTACAGTGCAGCTGGGTGCAAATGAATAGGCATGAATTGCATGAATTCAGTTGTGATGTGGTTCCCATGTGGTTTTGAGTTACAAAAAGAGAAGGAGCACATTTCCTGTCAAATGGACAGTGAGTTTAACATTTTAGCACCTTTCTTTTTTTGCTTCTTCTGCAAGTCATGCAGAATCACTTGCTGATCTGCTGATTATTGTACAGCACAGTGGATTATAATGCCATATCATCTGCAATTGTGATAAGGCTAGCAGAAGCTTTCTCTGTTTTGTACTGTTTCCGTAGTGACTTTGCTCTGCTTTCTTTGCTTGCTGAAAGCAGCAGTGGCATAAAGCCCCACTGCTAATTTATGAAGTATCAGTTAGTTCGTAGGACAAATTAACGTAATGCAGTAGATGGTTTATAGGTTTTTCAGATTGGTCTCCAAGTCCATACATTTAAGTGACGGCCCGGAGTTTGAGATGAAACTCCTACCAGACCTGTGACTTTAAATAAAAGAAAGTGGATCTCCTGTTATTTAAATATAGGGTTTTTCTTTAGTTCATGAGAAATATGCATTTTTTTTCATAACTTAGTTGAAGAAATTGTTGTTTGTTTACAGCTTTGGCATCATTTACATGCTTGTAAGCAAGCGCAGCATATACAGAACTTGGGGTTTGAAAATTCGATTAATTCATTCATTAATTTTACTGCTGTGCCTGCCTGCATCTCATAGCCTCTGCATAGCTTTGGAAGACGGCTCTGTGATATGACAGACACGCCCCACCTTACAACTTAAAGGATCTGCTGCTATTGTATTGGTGCCAGATATAACAGCACACCTTCAAAGGTCTTGTGAAGTCCATGTCTTGATGGATCAGAGCTGTGTTGGCAGCGGAAGAGAGAATGTTATGGCTGATTGGTGTACAATGAGTATATTGAAAATGCTTTAGACTAATTTGCGCATAATATCTGCTGGACAAAAGCTGTAGTGCTCTAAGTTGTATTTGGTGGTCACTTGCATCATGATACATCACCCCTACAGAACAAAATGTTATACTTTCAAGTTATAAATAGATTGTAATGTACACTCAACAAAAATATAAACGCAACACTTTTGTTTTTGCTCCCATTTTTCATGAGATGGACTTAAAGATC